>CBVK0100020868.1:0-35485 GCA_900067695.1 Picea abies
GAGATCGGTCTCGGCATTCCTGCTGAACCGCTCTTCCGATCTCACTCCCTTCAAAATTGTCGACAAGATTGGTAACAATGCTTTTCATTTAGATTTGCCTCCATATATGCAGATGTATGCAGTTCTTAATGTTGATAATTTGAAGTTGTATGAGCCTCCATTGATTGATGATCAAGGAGAACATGTTCAGATTCCTTCCATAGATGATTTTTCTCCAGAGTATCTAACAAAACTGCAGGAAGACACCATACTTGACATGAGAATGCGAACTTTGAAGCGAGGAAATGTGGAGTATTTGCGAGTTGGTCTTAAAGGGACGAATCCAAGCAAGGCAAAGTGGATTGAGGTTGGAAGGGTGAGGGAACTATACCCTCATCTTCACATAGACTGAGATAGTCTTTTGGAGGTCCAAAAGCTCCCCAATGGGGAGGTGTGATCAGAGGATCAAATTTTGCTCAATTTTCAAAGTGCTCGGAATGCGACAAAAACAGTGCCATTGTGTCCATCTCGTCTTCTTGATTTCGACAGTATATTTACTTTCTCAAACAGAGCCCGTATGGAGAAGATATCGGGATCTGTTTTCCAAGCCAAATAGGCAAAAATTTTAGATGCTGACTGTACCTGTCCATACAGTCCGTACGGTGATGTCGCAGGTCCATACAATCCGTACAGTTCGTACAGTGATGTGGCAGGGCCGTACAGTTTGTACGATGACGTGTTGATGGTGACGTGGCAAGAAATGGTTGGTTGATGTTGGCGAATCATGGAGCGACATGTGTCTTGTTGACGACAAATGGTATGAGGGCACGTGGCCCAATCCATGGGCGCCACGTGTCCCTCGTTGGTTGGGTTATTATTGTTGTGTAAAATGTAATGGGAGTCCATGGGGTTTGACCCCTGAACCTCCCCCACTATATAAGCCTTGACAAAACTCCGCTGACCATTATGCCGCCACATGAGTCTTGTTAGTTATGTGGTGTCAAATATATTTAACATTGTTTAATGTTTAAAGCAGAGGGGGGTCGGGTCGGGGCTTAGCCCCGACCCATGGTTTTATTACACATATAACCATTGTATTATATATGGCACGGATTCATATACATAAACCAAAGTTTTTGTGTTAACATATATTATGTGGCACGCATGGTTGTACATTTGCGCGTGGGTTTCAAACATGTAGCCCGTGGTTCTATATAATATACCATGTGACCATGCCTAGAGCGAGAGGTTGGTGCGGTTATAACCGTTGGCACCTCTTACCTTAACATACGATCGCATGCGCCATATGCCCAGGTGCCGAGGCGGTTAGGGGCTGGCGCGCCCTTAACCGTCCTACGGTTTGCACCGTTGGCGTGGTTGCACCCGGTGCTGGGTTTTTGCGCTTAAAAGAGCGTGTGAGCCAGGTTCATTCAAGGAGGGTGCGAATTGTAGAACTAGAGACAAAAAGCTTGAAGAGGGAGACTTCCAGGAGGCCTAACTTCTTCATTTTTCGACCGATTGAGGTGCCGAAAGAGCCCAGACAGGGGTTTTGGGACGCTGGGAAGCCATTGGAGCAGTCGGTTTGTCAGTTTGAGCATTGTAAGACATGTTTTTGAGCACTTTTTGAGTAATTAATAATAATGATCCATTGGAAGCTGGACCAGGAGATGTAGCCCATAAGAGGAGTGAACTCCTTTATCAATTGTTGTGTTTTATGTCTGCTGTTCAATATTTATGTTGCTGTCTATGTGTATTTTGAAAAAGTAATCCTTAATTTATGTGTTGCAAACTGATCCATTTGCTTTAAACACATGACATTTCACTTGCAATAATTATTCAAGTTTTTCAAGTCTTCTTCATTTTTAGATCATTGGACAAATTTCATGTACCATCTCAGTGCGCGATCTCTTAGGGTAGTGCTGAACTGAGCTAGTCTGATAGCTTCGTCAATGATATTCTTAATACTCCACACAACTTCACATAGAGACCAGTGGTGATTAGAATCTTCAGATCCATCTCCTCTAAATGTGGGTAACCTCATCTCATCTGCCATAGATCTTCTTAGGTTTCCTGACTGAGTATGTAGTGGGTTGCTAGTGACAGTGCTCTGAGCATTCAGATGACTTAGGTTACTCTGGTTACTTAACGTTGTTGAAGAAACATGAGGAATAATAGTAATTACTTCAACAGTCAGCGCAGTTCTTGAAGTTTTTGGCTCTTCTCGGCGAGGTTCCTCTGTCCTAGCGGATTCTAAATGATCTTTGTCTGTCATATCTACCTCTTCTCCATAATAGAACCCTTCGTCTCTATAGTTATGCTTAAACAGGTTCGCGAGATGAACTTATTTGAACACTCTCCCACTGCATGTATGTCCAACCTCTGTGTTGTTGTTGTTTTCTAAATTTTTGAACATTATCTCTTTCGATCTAACCGATTACTGTATCTTCAAGATGTTCTTCTCATGTAATAACATCTTGATCTTCAACTTCAGAAAATGTAAAAAATTTCCTCTAGGTCCCTTAAACAAATATATATATGCTTGGCTATACGATTCCACTCTGTCAACAACAAACTCAGTGATATACCCTCCGATGGTACTATCAAACCAATGATTTACTGCTCTTGACATGGCATTGTCAACTCTCTTTATCTTCTTGATCAACGTCGACGTCCAAACCATAGGTGGTTGAAGTCTTACTTCGAACTAGGTATCTGCCAGCCTAGCTAGCCAATCATATAGCTCTCGATGGATTCCTCCAAAGAAAATATCGTGTATATTAGTAAAGATATATATTTCCAACGAATCCTTTGTACCAAGAATGGGGTTCTTGTTATGGGCTTTGGTGAAGTCTTTTTCTTGATCTTCTATCCACTTCTGAATATCTGTCTTCGATGGAAACCACCTTGACATTCCCTCAAGAAGATTCACGTCCCGACAACAGAACCATTTGTTGGCACAGGGGTAGACCCAGGGTTCAGCTCTAAAAACGCACCAACAAGCCCTAACTACTGGCCCTTTCAGCAACACCTGCGAAGCAGATGTAGTCTCACCTGAAGTAGCTATAGGGGGTTGCAAGACACAGGTGTCTACAACCAAAGGAAATGTAGAATGGATTCACAACAACACATAGTCACCTAGTTATTCTTGATCTTCCTTAAACCTATTGCGCAAGTATATTTTGAGATCTAACACAATATCACAATAGAAGCATATCAAATGACATAGAACATAGCATCAAACACATGTAACACAATATATACGTGGTTCACCCTCTCCCTAGGGCTACGTCCACAGAACTGTGCTTTATGATATATTAAGATGGAAGCATACAGTTCTTATCTGCGCTCTTAACTAGTAAATCTTCTCTTCTTCTCTCTCTTTCTCTCCTCTCCCTGCGCACCCATCTATAGGGTTGATCTTCGCACCCAGCTGAAGATATTACAATACAGAAGGCCCTCACACATAACACTTCTCTCTCACACAATAGTACCCACTCGATCACACAACAACAATGAAATCTCAACCAACTTAGCACCAACCCATCCCATGTCCTTTAGACCTTTATTTATACCTTACAATATCTCTCGGACACCCTTATGTTGAAACGTAAGTGCAAAACCCTAGATACCAAAACCCTAGGTGTCTAAAACCCTAGGTCAACTTGACTTGCATTTTCAGGGCTTTGCCAACCTATCTTTCCTTCCTTCACGCACAGTGATCCAAAGCATCTGTTGACATCTTCTTTCGCTTGTTGAGTTATCCACGATCCATCTTCCTTGTTGATATTGTCACCCTCGATCTCCGCGTCCAACGACTTGCTTTCTCTTACTTTGCTCTGTCTTTTCTTCTCTTTTGCTCATTTCGACCCAGTATCAGTCACTGTGTTTTCTGTGCAGTTCACATTTTGTCATTTCTCCCTTAATCTTCCATTGATTCCATAACCAAGGGCCAACAGTCCCTGATGTTCATGATTGTTGAATTAAACAAGTTAATGAATTTGGGATTTGGCACAAATTGCATGCCTCCCATCTCGTCTGGAGTGATACTCCAAAAGATGTCTATGTTCATATGGGGGAACAATACTGGATCTGTTAAGTTGAGATTGAGGAGCTTAACTTGCTCCACCTTCCCCATGAGATCACCCATGACCTCAACTCGGGGGTCGCAAGGCTCATCTGGTACTGCATCTTTGGACACGACGCTTCAACTTCCTGTAGATCTCGACATTTTGTGTTCTGTGTTATGAGAAAATTCTACGGTGAAACAAGGATTAGGGATTACAACTATGGGTCTCAGGATTACACAGGCTTGCTCGCTCTACAGAATTCGAAAATCAGTAAGTGCTTTTTGAAAACAATGCATTCTACAATGAGTTCTCAGAGCCTTATACTCGGGCTTAGCTGGAAAATTGAATAATAACTGTTGTTCATCATGACCCTATGGACACAACTTGGATCTGATTTGTCCAACGTGATGGCTTAACAGGGTAAATCAGATTGGGCAATTCTCGCATTTATTATGCAAGATGGATAGGGACGTGGCTGATTTCAAACCTTACCGTTTGTTAGATGAGAATCCTGGTGTGAATACCAATGGCATCTTCATGTATTGGGACTTTATGACTTAATTGAATTTGGATGGGGTATCGTAATAACAATAAAGGTTGTGACTAGACTGGGTTCGTGAGGCACATGGACTTAGATTGTGTTTGGATTCATTCTCCCTCCGACCACAAAGGGGTCCCCATCATATTAATGACTGTCATTAATGGGTTCTTGTCGTTTCTTATCCTCCATTGTTGAGTAAGCAGTTATGCATCCAACAACACTAGACAGAAAAAGAAATGAACTACATGTCGCGACGCAACACTTCACACATCGACTTTATTAACTGAATTTACAGAAATTGTAGAAAAACTCAAATCTAACTACTATACATGCTCCTTCGAACTAGAGAAAAAGTCTTTTAGCTCAGTTATGAGACATATAGGGTTTCAGGCGATCGTTATTCACCCGTCATGGCTGCAACATACCATCTAGTTGCGCAAGTTTGACTGCTCCAGAAGCTCGCATCCCCGCAAATATAAATGGTCCCAACCAATCCATGCACAATTTGCTAGGATGCTTCTAGTACCGACTATCATAGAGTAGGACCTTGTCTCCTTGCACAAATATTTTAGTCTTAATGTGTCTATCGTGCCAAGATTTCTACCTTGCTTTCTCAACTGAATAATGGAAGTCTGCTAAAAACATGGTCTCTTCAAGCTCTTGTAACTCCATTAGTCTCTATGCAATTGATTCTTCCTCCGACATGTGTGTGATCTGTGCAATGTATAAACTTGGAGTAATGAATTCTACAGGCACCACAACCTCTTTCCCATAAACTAGATGAAATGGAATGTACTTGTGGAGTTACTTCATGGTTGTCCTCTAAGCCCATAGTACTGTAGGTACTCTGTCATCCCAATCTTCCATGTTTTCACAACAAACCTTTGTTAACCCTCGCTCCAAAATCTTGTTGAATTCCTCTACTGTCCATTGGCTTGTGGGTGGTAGGGGTTGCTTTTGTGATGTTGGATCAAGAACTCTGTTGTAATAATTTCTATGGTACTACTGATAAAATGAGCTCCCTGATCACTGGTCAGGCTTCTAGGACATCCAAATCAAGTGATAATATTTTTGAAAATGAACCTAGCAACAATATTGATCAAGCAATCCTGAACAACTGCTGCCTCAGCCCAATGTGTAAGGTAGTCAGTAGTGTTAATAATGTACCTAGCCTTAGAATGCTTAGTTGTGGGGTTGATCGGCCCAAAGAAGTCAACTACCCACTTCTCAAATGCCTGAAAATCTCAAACTGGTTGAAGTGGTAATTCATCTCATCATGATGGCTTACCCACTCTTTGACACACATCACATGATCTAACATATACCTTTGCATCCTTGAAGAGCCTGGCCCACCATAGTCCAGCTTGAAGAACTTTCTGCGCAGTGGCCTTTCCTCCGACATGACCTCCAACAAATCTATTGTGGCATTCCCACAGTATATCCTACCTTTCATGATCCAAGACACATCTCCTGAGGATACTATCTAGTCCCAATTTATACAATTGCACTGCAATCATCTAATAGTCTACTGCTCTAACAACCATATGGAATTTTTGGGTTGCGTAATATGTTTCTGGATAAGCTCATGTACTTAAGAAGTGTTGGACAACTGAGAGGGGGGGGTGAATCAGTTGTTACCATGCTTAAACAATTATGATTATTTTAAAATCTTTACAAAGCCCTCAATGACAATCACAATAATGTAGGGAGGTAAGCAAATAGAACATTCAACATCAATCACACACATGAAATATACAGAGACAAATATTTCATGAGGAAACCCATGAAAGGAAAAACCTCTCCTTCTTGATATGATAAGTAATCTTTATTTTCTGTACATTATCATTCTTATGAGCACCAACTCATTGTGAGGCTACCACCTCTATTTTGCAAGCTACAACTTGTTGAGAGCACCAACTCTATGGTTTGTCTAGAACCCACTAGAATGAAGCACCAACTCCCTAAGTGTTCCAACACCAACTAGATGGAAGCACCAACTTTCAGACACACGGGCATCGACCTGTATAACAAAGAAAAATAGTTCTCCCTTGCACCACCCTGGTTTTTCTGGATGCAACCAAATGGAGGCTACAACTCCCTGTGTTCAAGCACCCACTTGAAACTTCGAGGACCACAGTCCTCCCTAGCATCTCCCTACCACCCTGAAATATAAATATTTTCTTTCTTGAATTTATCACAGTGATACAACATTTATCTATGGCTTACCGGTCTCATCACTGTTTTGCTACACTGCTCCGCTCTGCCTACATCAATGTCTCTCTCTTCATGTCTACTGCACTTTATTTTCTTCTCTCAGATATGAATTTATGTTCCTTGCTTATTCTATGCTTTATGCTCTATGTCTTCTTTCCATTCTATGCACCACACCTCTTCTGTGTGCTTCATCTCCTACACACAACATGCTTTTACCCGCATGAATCACACTCAACCGTTGCTCCTATCTCATGTCTGTTCTATGTTTTTATACTCTTTGTGCACCTTCTGCATACTTCATGTCGTGCCTCTTCACTGCGTCATAGTTCTCCCTATGAGTCGTTCACTTCCTCTCATACTCTCGTCTGCATGGCTACCAAACTAGATCCATTCACTTCTTTGTTCTGCATTTATTTCTCACATCGAGTCATCTACTTGATCATCATATGAACTGTTTCACCTCTTTTTCCACCTAGATGAGAAAAACACAGGTGCTTACAAGCTTAGTTGGGTTTTATAAGCAGGACAACTGTAATGAAAAGGGTTAGAGAAAGAAATATAAAATAAAAACTAAACTAGTGAGCATAGGGACATAAGAACAAAAGAAACAATAAGACCCATGTCACCAATGGTAAGGTTTATATCAGTGAAAGAAAACACCAAGAAGAAAGAGGATTATGAGTCCCTTCTTCCTCCAAGTGAGAGCTCCTGGACCCCCACATATAAGCTCTTCTTACAACTTTGAATGAAAATGGTGAAAGAATTCTTTGCTAATCCACTCAAGGGGTGAGATGGATTGCCCAATGTAATGGTGCTAGTATACTCTTGATGAGAATAGAGGATTCCTCAAGAGAATAGTAGCAACATAGCTTTGTTATTGAATTCCTTAAGAATGAAGTGCACCCATGGCCTTGTTTTATAGCACCTCTTTGAGGTATTATGCAACCAACTTGTAGTGTGAAAAGAGACTAATTAAGGCATTTTTAGGTCTTTGACCAGCCACCCAGTTGGATCCAGTCTAGATTTGAGTGTCAAATCAACTTGGAAGCTGAACCAGAAGTGGGTGGGAGGCTGACCACTCTCATAAATGTGTCATTCTCATATGTGCGCAACTTTTAGTGACCACAGTTGTGCATCGAGCACATGTGCACTTTTCCTGGGTTTCTGTTTTGCACATGTGCGTGCACGCCCTGTGTAGTCATAGTGCACTTTAATTTTGTCACTGGTTGTATAGTTTTTGACCCTTTGGAAATGCTTTTGTGGTAATTTTGGTCCATGGGTGACCTCATAACTGTTTGATGATGCTCAATTCTTGTAAACATTTGCGGATGAAATTTCAGTGATAATAGATGCCCCCTGATGGATGAGGTTTGGACCATACGCATAGCCGAAATTCATCAATGTTTCTTATACTGAGAGTGTCGTTGTAAGAGAGAGTGATAGTGGGATTGTCAAGAGTTACCCGTTGGAGGGAGAAGGGAACCTATAGAACCCAACCTTCCATAAGGTGTGTAAAAATAAACTGTGTACAAATGAGGTGGGCATGCCTCATGCTCGTGTCATGTAACTCAAAAAAGGAATGGTGTGTTGATGTATACAACTACAACGCCCTCGAGGGTGGTCATGATAAAGGCAGAAGACAAGGATGCAAAGGAACATACTTTGAATAGTAGGTAGTGACATCTGTAAGAAATATCATGGATTCTGTAGGCATTGATAGCCCATCCAAGTTCAGAGGTCTTTGACAAATATAAGAGATAACTGCAATAGTCACAAAGTAAGACCCACCGTAACATGAGAAAGTGTTGAAGTCAAATGTTATGGGGGTCAAAAAGAACAGGGAGGAATTATGGTTATCCCTGTGTCACCCGAGACCTCTCATTAGAAATGTAATGAGAGTCAAGATACTGTCGCCCTTCTGGAAACTGTGTTGATGTCGACAAAAAAGAGGGATGCGACTCCAAGAAGCAAAGGGCTTCGTAAAATCTACTAGGTGAGGTTAGGAACTGGAGGAGGTACATGGACAAAGTCAAGATGTAGGAAGACTCAAGACTACCCTTGGTTGGGGGTATATGTGAAGTATAAGTGGTTGCAACCGTTCAACTAGGTCGAGTGTCATGGGGACAACAAGACGTGGGATAAGGTGTGCCAGAGGCGGGACCAAGTGAACAAACTCAGAGGGCAGAGGTAAGTGGCATGTGGGATACTCAGAGTATATTGATGATGTCAACCAGGGTAGATGATAAGGAGTTCCCCAACCAAGGGTGACATGGGTTGTGTTTTCCAAAAAGGGAAGAAGGTTGCCAAAGGGGACGACAAAAAGATATTTAAATGCTGGAAACAAAGGCTTGTTACAAAATAAATAAAGAATAATTTCGGATGAGTGTACAAATACAGAAATGGGTGCCCCAATGTAATATGGTTGGGCTGGTTAGGGCACAATTTGCTTGGAGAACTGGTGTAGGGTGGGGTCCCCATGGGTGGGTTTCTGTATGAGGTAGGTGAAATGGAGGAAAATTTGTAGAGGGGAAAACTGATTTTGGATGAAATGGAGGGTGAATGATACTGCGGAGGTGTAGTCAAAATAGAACCTTGAAGAGATAATCTGGGAGTCCAGTGGGAAAGCTAGAAAAATGAGGAGAAGAAGTATGTGGTTGATTCATGACATGATGTAAGACTATCAGGACTCCCATCCCTAAAGGGTTGAAAAAAAGCATGAGTGTCAAAGTGCAAAAGGGTGCTATGAATGGGACAACTCATGTGGGGGAGAGTGCTATCGGGTGACAATACCTAAGATGCAATGGAGGTGTTGGTACTGCAGAGCTGGAGATGGGGATCCTAGAGGAAAATGTCAGAGGGTGTGACTGGAGATGCAACTGATATTTAGAGGGAATGATTACATGCCAATGATGATTATATACCTGAAGGGGTTGCGTTGATGTATGATGCCCAAGTACCTGCACACATGAAAACCAAATACCCAACGTCAACAATATTTGAAGAGAATCGAACATGCAAGAATTTATTTGATAAGTTTGAACATGAGCATGCATACCTGGACGGGGTATGAAAAAAAATGGTGCCCTGGGGGCTAAGGATACAAACTAGCCCAGGGATGGTCTTGATGTAGATGATAGGATGTTGATCTCGTGGATGAAGATGGATTGAAAAACGAACACCTGGAGTTCTCATAATGGTGATTGGAAGTTTGGCAGAAAGGCCTATATATAGTTGTAGGGCCCATATTGCCACCTCATTTGTACTTGCTGCCAGAGTGACTGGACGAGAGGTATTCAAAGGAGATTTGGAGATTCCAGGAGAACGAGGCAGTCAATCCAGGACCAACAAGCTTTAGGTTGGTAGTCTTATCGTCTTGCATAGAAGTAGATTTTCAATTTCTGGGCAGGGTGTGTACGGAGGGGCGTATAGGGGGTTTTATGGGTGTGGGCCCCCATTGCACAGGTGATCTAGAGATATGCGCGCATGAGTGCGCGCCTGTTATCCGGATAGTCATGCATGGGTGTGCCCATAGGGGGGACAAAGGCGCACATGATATGTGTGCCTGTTTGCTACAAAGTCATGCATGGGTGTGCCCATAGGGGGGACAAAGGTGCACATGATATGTGTGCCTGTTTTCTACAAAGTCATGCATGGGTGTGCCCATAGGGGGGACAAAGGCGCACATGATATGTGTGCCTGTTTGCTACATAGTCATGCATGGGTGTGCGACTGTGTAGTGGACAGGCGCATTGTGATGCGCGCCTGTGTTCGTGACAGGGGCACATGGAGGTGCCCCTGTAGGGTGAGCATGCATGCATGTATGCATGCCTGTGGGATGGACATGCACGCCTGTGTGCATTCTTATAGGGTGAACAGGTGCGCATATGTGCGCGCCTGTGGGTTAAACAACTGCGCCTTGGGGGCAAGACTGACGAGTGTAAAACGTATCTTTTTTAATGTTTTTTATGGTCAATATGGCTGACCTAGGAATGCATTATGTGTTTGCAGGCGATCATTTGGCACGATGCCAGTCGGTTGGTGAGAGCGGGATTGGTCCCAGGTGAGGGATGCTATGGCTATTGAGGAGTTGGGGGTTCATCCCACTTTTGCAGCCTGTGGGCTACTGAAGTTCTTTGAGTGCCCGTTGATACGGGCGCAGGAGTATTTCCTACAGTTTCTGATCCGGATGTGGAGTCTAGACCTGCATTGCTTTAGGGTGCAGGGAGAGAAGATTGCCTTCACTGCAGTGGAGGACATATACTTTTTGACTGGGCTCCCTTTTGGGGAACGCCCCTATCGACGGAGCCTGTGTTACCTGTGAACGTGTCGTTAGTGACTTTGGGCCGGAGGTACTATTTGAGGGAGAACTACATGTCGGGCTCTGTAGTGAGCATCGGAGTGATGGATTCTCTAGCGCATCGTTGTGTAGTGACAATGATTGTGAGGGTGTATGGGTCCCTTGCGACTCAGTGGATCAGTGGTGGTCAGCTGAGTGTTATGGGGAGGGCACTGGCTGGGGAGCACTTTGCCTGGGGGTTGATGCTACATGCCAGGATGGTGGGGTAGCTGGACAGATGTTGGTCTACCGACACAGGGGACTTTGCCTTTGGGTCCATCTTGGTGGCCTAGTTTTTGGAGAGGGTGCCAATGTTGCGCCCTAGGATTTTATTGGGTGCTCCGGGTGTGCGAGAGCCACAATTGAGGTGGTGGTCAACGATTTTGGTTCGCCATGGTGGTGGTGAGGGTGGCCATTTTTTCACAGCTGAGGTGACACAGGTGTGGCGACAGATGCGATAGGTGATACTACAGTATCCATACACTGGTGTTGACTTCTGGGGTGATCCAGACATGGTGTTACCTCCAGGGAAGGTGTTTGATCATCGAGGTATGTTTATGAGTTTGATATGTTGATTTTTGAGATAGCATGACATGTGTATTTTGTATAGATGTTGATACTATCATTTGGTTTGTTTGTATGTGCAAATGTGGGACCTCGTGGGTGCGAGGTTGAGTTGTTGAGAGCATTGGCTCGCGAGGAGTCAAGGAGACTGCCGCGGGTAGGAGAGAGACGTCGACGTGAGGACACCGAGGTGAGACCAGCTGAAGACAAGAGAGTGGGGAGGAGACACCATTTTGATGACCCAGGTGCCGGGCCATCGCATGCTCCTCCGACAGATGCCGAGGGAGATTTTGAGGATATTTTTTTTCGCTTGGAGGCGGTGCTACAGGGCGTGCCTGAGGGCATGTGGTCATGCATCTAGGATGAGGGCATCTTGGAGCAGTGTGTGGGAGTTCCATCGATGTGGTGGGTTGTGGTGCGGTGAGCAGCAGTAGTAGGTGCGGCTATGACCGGATGGTTACCTCCCGGTCCTGAGGGACTAGTAGTGGGTGGGGGACCACTGCCTGAGGGAGGGGCAGGAGGTGGTGCTCTAAAGGCACCTTGAGTAGTGCTCTATGTATTTTTGTATTTTGTATATAGGTTGGTGAGCCCATTTTGGTGTAGTGGCACCAGTTTTGTACCGAGGTGCGTCACTGGCCTGCAGATGTTTGTATATTTGTACGTAAACATTTTGATGGCATTATGGACTGATTTATATATATATGAGTATACATTTTTGGGTCTATGTGATGTTTACATGTGATTTTTAATATGTTGATGATGTCTAATCTATATATGCTATGACAGATTTTGATAGTTTTATGTGTGTGTAGAGGTATCTTGATGTGATATATGCCAATCTAACACAATGTTAGCTAAATTATCTGTAATTGGATTCAAATGTCTTGGAATATGTGTAAATGTAATATAATCAAAATGTTGAGATAAAAGTATAACTTGCAGGTATTTGCAAAAGAGACAAGGATTGCGGATGCAGTACACATTGTTGAGCTGGAGGACGACTAGTTGAGAGTTGAGAAAGACACTAAGGTGATGAATACGATGATGCTGGGCATCGATGAGGAGGCCAATGATGGCAGTGTATTCAACTTGGTTGCTAGTTGCAGAACCCAAACATATGCTGCTAGAGTGGAGCATTTCATGTGAGGGGGTATAGAGGGCCCAAGCTATCGAAGCAAGATTTTGTGTCCAATGGCTGACGCCGTCGACGTAACCGATGTGGTAGGCGGTGGAGGAGGCATCTGTCAATAGCACAAATGATAGTTTAGATGTGAGGGATGGAAAAAGATTAAAAACACTATAAAAGAAATAACCTAAAGTAGAATGGCTACGCTTAGGCGTAAAATTTCTTTAAGTATAACCCGTTGACAAGTTCTTTGAGAGAGAGGCCTTTGGGAGAGGCCAGGATGTATGCACCTTTGGTGAGGCAATGTTGGATAATGTAGGGGCCATGCCACAGTGACTCGAATTTTCCATGACCAAAGGTATCGTGAGCAATATCGTAAGCAAGGACGAGCTCGCCTTCATGAAATGAGTGAAGGTTGACATGGTGATCAAAGGTGTCTTTGGAATGTTTTTTGGCTGCCTCATTGTTCTGCAATGAAGATCGACGATCTTCATCCAGGGACTCTAAGTTCAGCAAGCACTGCTCCATTGGAGTAGTGTTGGGTAATATCTCAATTGTGGTGCGTAAGGTGGGAATTTCACACTTGATGGGAAGAGTGGCCTCAACCCCATCGACTAGATGAAATGGTGTGAAACCAGTGGCCATTTTCATGGCCATACGGTAAGATGATAGCATGGAAAATAACATATGATTCCAATTGGTCTTATGTTTATTAACCGTGCACTGTAACATGGTCTTGAGGACCTTGTTAACTACTTCGACTTGTCTGTTAGACTGAGGGTAATATGGTGAGGCAAACTCATGGGAGAATCCTAATTGAGATGAGAGTTCAACAAAAATCTTATTCTCGAAGTGTTTCCCATGATCAGAAACTAGTTGGAGTGGTACTCCAAAGCGGGATATGACGTGATTAAAGAAAAAATGCGCTGCAGTGTCAGCGGTATTCTTGAAGGTGGGCATAGCTTCGACCCATTTTGTGAAGTAATCGACTGCGACAACCATGTATTTGTGTCCATTGTTGGATGGGGGATTACAAGTCATGAAGTCGATACCCCATTTACAAAAGGGACTGGCAGTAATGACTGGGTGAAGAAGAGTCGGTGGTGATCATGCTTTGTTGGTGTAAATATGACATTTCTCGCATCATTTCACGGCATGAATGCAATCATGAAACAATGTAGGCCAAAAATAACCTGCTCAGATGATTTTATGAGCAGTGGAAATTCCTGAAATATGCCCCCCACATGCACCGCTACGGCAGTCGTTCAAGACTCTATCAACCTCGTCAATAGTCAAGCATCGACGAAGTATGGTGTCAACCCCTCGCCGATATAAGATATCTATGATGAGGAGATAGCGGGGGGGATGGTGGCAAATACGATGACGATCATATCATGAGAGGTAGTTACTGAACTTTTGGGTTCGGAGGTAGACGAGGAGGTCGCCATACCACAGATCATATGAAGTAATATAAAAGAGATGTTCATCGAGGAAGTTAGTATTGACGGGGGCACTGGTAGTATCGGAGGGGAAGGCCATGACAAGTTCGACGAGGATGAGATCTTTCCTGCTCTTGGGTGTTGAAAATTCAATATCGTACTCCTGAAGGATAATGATCCATCAGGCAAATTTGCCATTAATTTGCCGATGGATAAACAAGTATTTCATAGGGTTGGAATATGTGACGACCTTAGTCATGTGAAGCAGAATGTAATGACGCAGTTTCTGGACTACGAGGATGACTGCAAGGGCTAGTTTCTCTTCATGTTTATACTTCAAGGGTGGACCTGAGAGGTTTTTACTAACATAGTAAATGACATGCTCACAATCGTCATCGCCGATTTGAATGAGAACTCCTGCTACTGAGACAACTGATGCTGATATGTAGAGGATATAGTCACGATTATAGTCGGGTGAACTAATTTAAGGGGCGTTAGACAATGTCATTTTAAGATTGCCAAATTATTTTTGGGCATGTTCATCCCAGTGAAATGGGATGTCGTGGCATAGTAAGCAAAGGAAACCGTGTACTCGAGTGGTGTAGTCTGGGACAAATTGTCGTAGAAAGTTAGCTTTTCCTTGTAGGCTCTAGAGTTGACGAAATTCCAGGGAGGTGGAATTTATGTGATGGATTGGAATTTGAGGGGGTCCACAGAAATACCACTTTGGGAAACGATGAATCCGAGGAGGCGCCTTGCAGTGACGCAGAATATGCACTTGAGGGGATGCAAGCGGATGCTGTACTGACGACACCGTTGGAAGATGATCTGTAAATCATCAAGATATTGGGTGTGTTTCTTGGATTGAGCTGTGAGGTCATCCAAGTATGTAAGGATGACATGATCCAGATCGTGAAAAATGTATGTCATAGCCCGTTGGAAAGTTGTGCCAGCATTCTTTAAGCTAAAAGGCATGACACGATATGCAAAAGTACCCCAAGGGGTAGTGAATGTGGTTTTGTATTGATCGGTTGGGTGAATTTGGATTTGATTATAACTAGAGAAACCATCCATGAAGGATAGAGCCTCATGGTCTGCATATTCATCGATAATTTGATCGATGAAAGGCATTGGAAAGTTGTCTTTGGGACATGTGTGATTGATATCGTGAAAGTCTGTGCAGACGCGGATAGTGCCATGTTTTTTGTTAATGAGTACAGGGTTGGA
The DNA here is from genome assembly GCA_900067695.1 of Picea abies. Lineage (NCBI taxonomy): Eukaryota > Viridiplantae > Streptophyta > Pinopsida > Pinales > Pinaceae > Picea > Picea abies. The sequence continues at coordinate 15,494 of CBVK0100020868.1, forward strand.
AACCCATGATGTATAGGTGATGGGGTAGATGAACCCAACCGTGCGTAATTTGTCAATCTTGGCTTTGATGGCTGTTTCTTTGGATGGGTGTAGCAGTTGTTGTTTTTGACGAACCGGTGTAATGTCAGGCCAGGTGTCGATGCGATGTTCGACGATAGAGGGATCAAGGCCAGGAATTTTTGTGTATGACCAGGCAAAAATATCTCGATATTCTTGGAAGAGGGCTTTATAGGCAGTGATTTCTTAAGGAGTGCAAGCAACGCCGATGGTGATTTCCTCGACGACTCCATTTTTTTATGGAAATATCGATTTTGATGGTCAGGGAAATGTTGGCCATGTTGCCTTCTTCAAAAGCATCAGGGGCAGGAATGGGGTTGTTGAACCAATCGATATGCCCTGATGGGATAAAATCCTTGGTTTCGACTACGTATATGGGGTGTTGGTTAGGAGACATGGAGGCTTCCTATGGAAAGAAGAGTGCTCCGTGGTGTAGTGCATCCCATGGGTAGTTGGGGGTGTTTAACTCTTTGAGTATGTCCTCGTCACAGTGGAATTGGTAGGAATACAAGGGGTCTAAAAGAGTGATATCGATGACTGTCCCCTGGTGATGAAGAAGCAGGGGGAATGATGCAATGAGATTGCGATGGTTTGCTCAACATAAACCAAATATTGAAGTACTGAGGAGTACCAGTGGTAGTTGGATGTAAAATTTTTGTAGGGAAATGAATGGGATAATTAGGGGGATTTGGGTGTGAATCCTCGGATAAGTCATCCAATAACCATGGAGGTGTCAGGAGTGCCTCGAGTTCAGGAGAAATGATATGAAGAATCTCTAGTGACGAGGTAAGGTCAACCATCGATTCTGTAGGGGTCATCGGGGTTTGAATCAGGGTCAATTGGTGTTGCCTGTATTCAATGATCAAAGGACATTGGTATGTGAAATGATCTAAGGATTCACATAGAGAGCAAGGGCATCTCATACGTTCATTGAATGAAGTCGTGACATAATGGATGTCAGTGATTTTTGGTAAGGATGATGTAGCTGGATTGGGTTCGTTCTGGAAGCTGTGGCGTATTGCGGTTAATGTTTGTCAAAAACGCGACAGTGCTGGGCAATGGTGTGTGTAATGGCCATATTTTGAACATATAACGCAAGTGAATTTGGTTCGCAGCCCTTTACTACTTGAGTGAAGGGCGGTAGCGGTGGCACTTGCTACAGTGGTGAGCGTTGATGGTGTTGGATTGAGTGGAATTAGGTTCCATAACTCAGGTAGAGATGGGCAGTTGTTGGTTTGGTGTCCATCTTTCTCACATAGTGTGCAAGGAGGTTGGATGCGTGGGGGGAGTGGAGTTGTGGGCTCCTTCTTTCACCTGCCCCCAGCTATGGCAAGGAGGGTAGTGAGTGGGGGTGTAGAGGGTATGGTGGGAGTGAGTATGGGAATCATCATTGGGATTCCTTCCATTTGGGGGGGAAGGGATGGTTGAGGGACCAACTCTGGTGGATGTAAATACCCAAATGGAATTGCTAACACCATATTAGGGAGGGTAAGCGTTGCAGCTACTTGGAAAGCTTGTACACCAGGTGGAGGGTAGAAGAAGGGGATTTGAGTAATGGCTTGGGGAACTGTCTCCCAAACTGGGATATGGCCTTAGGGAGAGGTGAAATCATGGACTGGTGGATTCGATGAGTTCGCAGGAGGCTCATGAGGGAGGAGCTCTGTGACTAGTGGGACGTCAGATATGATAGAAGCCTCTCTAGGAGGAAGGGTATCCTCTATGTCAGTTCCATTGGATGATACGACGCATACTTGATTGGAAGGATGAAGGAGTGGTGGTGCACCATGGTAAGTTCCTAACAACGATGGGTCTTTGAAAATTCCGAGACCCATTTCGATGAGTGCATATGCGTCATGACTTGTGTGGATGAGAGGGAGAATGTTATCAATGTTGGTAGAAGGGTTAGGCTTTTAATGTGAGACTTGGTCAATGGTAATGATCTTCTTGTTATGGGGGAACATCAATGTTAGAAAGATGGAATAGGCAACTGCCTTCATAGCGTACATGTAGCTACGACTGAACATGATATTATAATCAAGTGGGGCGTCGATAACTTCAATGTCGATGAGAATGGTCTTGCCCCTGAGTTCTACAGGGACATTTTGGAAGAGCCCTTCAGGAGACGATGGTCGTACATCATAAGCTCTTAAGGTAATGGCAGATGGTATGAGTTCGGGGGAACCAAGTTTCTTCCATACAGATTTGGACATAATGCATGTGGATGCACCTTCATCGATGATGCACCGATGAACGGTAATGTACCAAATTTTTACTGGGATTTGAAAAGCGATCAAAGTGGAAAGGTGAGGTTCTCTGCTGTCAAGATCAAATGTGATGAGTTGAGTACCCACGGGGTCGACTGTCCCCAAGGAAGAAAGTAATGATTTCTGCTGAGTGGGACAAGTTTGAAGGACTTCTAAGATTGACATGGTAGTCGGGGATTGTGCTAAGTCATCAACCAAACTGTAATTATGAGATGCCCTAGCCCGGGGGTTGTGGACATTCTTGCGCAATGGGATGCGAGGGATGCAAAGAGGTGTTTCGGTGTTAGGGTGAGGAATTACCAACCGGGGTCTCGTCAGTGTTGGGTTTGTTTCTGGGGGAATGGGAGGAGACTCAGCGGGTGCTCGATATTGACGACTATGTGTTTGCAAAAGGATTTCTTCCTCACTGGTGAGGAGGATAGTATGATATGCGAGATTGTTTGGATTGAGATACTGTCCCAACTGTGGTGGGGTAGGATACATGTCTTGTTGGGTGTTTATCACACCCTGGTGTGGAATGGGATTCAACAACATGGCTGGGGGTGGTTGTTGCACGTATTGTTGTGGGGCCTGCTGAGGGGCAGGTGGTACTGGAGGATGTGGTAGATTGTCTGAGTCTTTCAACCGTTTAAAATCAACAATTTGGGGACAATGATGAGTATAATGACCAAACTCACAAAAAAGGACACAAGGGAAGGTGGTTTTAATAGTATTGTTATTTCTCCCTTAACGCCTATTGTTATTGACCCCCTGGGGGTTCTAATTCCCTTGGTTATGGTTGCCCCCAGTAAGTTGGTTCTGCTGAGGTTGATTCCCGCCTTGACCTGGGTTGTTATTGTTCCTGTTTCGTCCTTTATTTTTGGCATTATTTGACGGGTGGGTCGAATTTTCCGTATTCAACTGTTCAAAATTTTGATATTGCTGAACGGGAGAGGCGTGAACAAAATTCACCCCAACGTGAGGGTGTGGGGGTGCCATGGGCTATGGAGGACCAAGGAATGGAAAGTACAGATTTTGTGGTAGTTGTGATCCGTAAGGTACATAGGAAGGCGTGGTGCTTTCGCTAGTACTTAGAGTATAAGTTGAGGTAGAGGGGGTACCAGAACTTGTTTGGATAGGTGGGTGCATTAGGGGTGCCAGTGGTGGCCCACTGATGGGTAGAGGAATAGCAACAGGGTATGGCTGTTGATAAGCGGGTGGTGGGTAATAAGAGGTTCCCCCATATTCCGACGAATATTGAGGTGTGTCATACATTGGTGGTGGTTCGGGTTGAGGACTGTGGTGTGTGGTATTACCAATCAATTTGTCTATTGAGTGAGACATCTCGAGTTTGTCTTGACCAAATGGCATAGGTTTTGGGAGATCAGGAAGTACTGTGTATAAGTACCCTGATTGTGAATAGATGAGGTCGTATTGTTGAGTCTTACTGATGGCTTCTTCTTCGGATTGAGGGAAGGTGGAAGCTACATCTTTACCGAGGAGAGAGACAAGTGATATGAGAAACCAGTCAAGACACTGTTGTTTGGTGGTTTCGACTTTGCACAAACTATGTTGTTTGCGCCACTCGTGAATGTGATCAACGATATGTGTGGCTGAGGTTTGCTTGAAATTAGAGAGTAGTTCAAAACCATTGTCGTGGTGGATTGGTAATTGGAAGAAGGTCAAAAATGCTTTGGCCAAGGACTCGAAAGTCGCATGGGACCCCGATTTTTTGTCTACATACCATTTGGCTGAGGGGCCAGTGAGTGTGCATTGAAATAATCGTAGTCTGATGGAATCATCCATAATGTTGTTGGAAGAGCACCATAGGTGGAAAGTCATGACATGGTTGGCAGGGTCATCTCCTGCCTTTCCTTCAAACTTGGGAATGTCTAAAGGTAGTTTGGTAGGCATTGCAGGCCATGTGGGGTCATGCAATATGGGATCATTTGTGTGTTTGCTTAGATCTGGTATGTTAAGAGAGGCAAAATATGGCATCTGTAGTGGGGGTTGAGGATTAGTTCCAGCCATGGTGTGAGTGTTCTATGAACCTGACCCTTGAGGGGGGCTAGGTGGGTTGGTACTTCCCCTTGTAGAAGAAGTTGGCCCCCTGCTTCCATGTAGAGGAGAGTGAGTGGACGGAGAGACTTGGGAAGTGGACCCAAGTAATGTGGAACCAAGAAAAGATGACCCTAATATAGTGGCACTCACTGGAGTGTGTGAAGGTGGTGTCAATGAGTTGGAAAGACTAGGAACTCCCCCTAAAATAGGAGGAAGGTTTAGCAAGCGTCTAGAACAATGGGGGTTCTGTGGGTCCCCTATGATGTCCGACTAGCTGAGTGGATGTGTGCAATTTGCGATAAGAAAAAATAAACAAGAGCCTTTGTTGCAAATTTTGAACTTTACACAATATATATATCTAAATCAAAATGTAATCAGAAGTGCATCATACATAAAGTGTTTTGAAAAAGAAGCATATATTTGGATAAGTGGGTTTTTTCTGCATGGGGGAATCAAAGAAAACAAATGCTCGTGTCCTAAAAGACGTAACTTCATTCCTCTCAAATAGCACTGGACCTTCCAATAGTACTCAACAGTGGGGTCTGAAGTCACTAAAAGAGAAACTAGTGAAGGATGAAATAATCAGTTACAATGAGGGGTAAAGGGGGCATATCCCGAAAGAGCTGGCGATATTTCCCAATAGCCACACAAAATCTGATCAAGGTGCAATTGTAGCCCACAATTTCCACCTGGGTAGAAGTCTTAAAATTTGGTCACCAGGTACCTCGGTCAAAGTGCAGCATTTAGATTTTCGGCCTAATAAATGGGTCACAGGCTAGATCCCGTCCAAGAGGTGGGTGCCTCAAGGGGGGATGCACAGAACAAACAAACCTTGACCTTCAACCCTTCACAGGTATCTCCCTACCTTATGGTGTTAGGAACACTTGACTTGGAGGATTTTCAGTTCCCTATTTGACAACTTCTATTGTTTTGACAATGTGAGAACCAGATAATGGGGAGTTATTTGGATGCCTGTCCCTGAAATCCTACCTCGACTAAAAAGTTTCTTTTGGCACCTCCTGTGGAGGAAAACTTAGTGAGTTTTTAGAAAAAATTTAGATGTGTTTTGCTTGAGAGATTGGGGGTGTGAACCAACCTCATTGAAATTAAATGGGACTGGATAGTTTCGTCAAGAAAAGGGTAGGGTGTTTCAGAATCCCTTTGAAGGAAACTTACTTTGACCTCCACGTTTCAAGAAGAAAACTATGTGAGTGATAAGTGACTTTTGTGCGTGAATGAGTGAAAGTGTGCCAATGTTTTAATGAATTAGGTGTCAGCTTGCTACATGTGGACTTCGCTTGGTCCTTACAAGTGTTGATTACCTAATTAACTAAATGCCTTTGGTACAACCTTGCATTATTCAAAAGTCCCTAGGAAACTAGCATGTGGACATGTGGGTCCTTTACTATTCCTTTAACTCCCTATTGTGATTTAATCTAAGAAAAGATTTGAAACTATCCTAGATTGTGATCATGTGGGCATGTATGGGCCCGTTACAAAACCTTTAAACTTCCCTAGTGATTTAATCTAAGAAAGTAAATTTCAACACTATCCTATCTTTGTAGCATATGGGCGTGTATGGGCCCGTTACAATCTAAAGATGTGTTTGAAAAATAAATTAAGAGGAGTCCCAAGAGGGGTTGTTGTCCTCTCCTAAAGGTTTTAGTCTTTTTAAGGGAGATGAAATTTTCCTACAATCTTTTTCAGATTCTCAAGGTCGCTTGGAAGCGCGAGAGAAGAGCATACTAAGCGATTGTTATCCAACTTCTAGTCCCAATGCAAGTTTTATGTGATTATAAATGATTCCAACTTATACTTTTAGTCAAAGCAAGCCATCCTTGTGGCGAAAAATGAAAGCAAAAGAGGAAATAATGTTTTTAAACCCCCTAAGTGCCTATGTGTTTTGACTAATCCCTTTATATGAAGATGGAACTAAGTGTGGTGCAACTTACAACATTCATGAAATCACTTTTAAGAAGGCTAGGGTCCTTCCCGAAATCACAAAAAACCTTACAATGTGTATTTTTTGCACAGATGTGCGGGTCTCAGTGTAGACAGAGGCGCAGCGAGTGCCTGTGCATAGACTGAAACGAGCTTTTGGGCGCAGGTGTGTAGAACAGAACTTTAGTTTTAGTGTATGTGTGCACGATGCACGTTTGTGGGCCAGAAAACCCATGCACAACTGACACACGGCCGTGAAGAAAAATTCTGGATGGAATTCTCTCAATTCAACCTGGAATTGGATGTTTTGCAGGTTGGCTTGGGACGGTTAATGCACCTGCAGGTTAAATAAACCAAAATAAAATCTATAAAAATCCAAATGGGGTAGGAAATTGATACCTTTTCCCGGTGGAGTCTGCGAAACCAGAGATTCTGGGTTCGTTCCCTAGTGGAGTCGCCAATTTGTTGCACCTCTTTTGCCACCTAGATGAGCAAAACAGAGGTGCTTACAAGCTTAGTTGGGTCTGCTAAGAAGGGCAGTTGTAAGGAAAAGGGTTAGAGAAAGAAATATAAAAGAACAACTAAGAATTAAACTAAGAAATAAAATAACAACTAAATAGTGAGCATAGGTACATAAGAACAAAAGAAACAATAAGACCCATGTCACCAATGGTAAGGTTTATATCAGTGAAAGAAAACACCAAGAAGAAAGAGGACTATGAGTCCCTTCTTCCTCCAAGGGAGGGATCTTGGACCCCCACAAATAAGCTCTTCTTACAACTTTGAATGAAAATGGTGAAAGAATTCTTTGCTAATCCACTCAAGGGGTGAGATGGATTGCCCAATGTAATGGTGATAGTATACACTTGATGAGAATAGAGGATTCCTCAAGAGAATAGTAGTAGCATAACTTTGCTATTGAATTCCTTAAGAATGAAGTGCACCCATGGCCTTGTTTTATAACACCTCTTTGAGGTATTGTGCAACCAACTTGTAGTGTGAAAAGAGGCTAGTTAGGGTATTTTTAAGTCTTTGACCGGCCACCCAGTCGGATCCAGTCCAGATTTGAGTGTCAAATAAACTTGGAAGATGAACCAGAAGTGGGTGGGAGGTCGACCACTCTCATAAATGCGTCGTTCTCAGATGTACGTGGCTTTTAGTGACCATAGTCGCGCATCGGGCGCATGTGTGCCTTTCCTGCGTTTTTGTTTTGTGAATGTGCACGCGCACCCAGTGTAGTCATAGCGCACTTTAATTTTGTCACTGGTTGTATATTTTTTGACCCTTTGGAAATGATTTTGTGGTAATTTTGGTCCATGGGTGACCTCATAACTATTTGACGATGCTGAATTCTTATAACCATTTGCGGACGAAATTTCAGTGATAACACGAACTCTTCATCTTCTCTGGCCATTATGTTCCTTGTGAGTTCATCATCAGTGGTCGTTATGTTGAGATTCCTTAGCTTCTCTGGTAGTCGAGACTCTTTGTCTTCTCTTTCATTTACATCCAATCAATTATGGTTTCTTTGGCTTCTTAGCCCCTTCCTTCACATGACCATCGGTAGTGACCAAGCGCTTATTCAAAAGGCACTTCCCGATTTTTGTCTAGTAAGCATTGGATCCATTTCACGATATAATATTGGGCTATAAGATTGATGTGGCCAAGTGATTGTGGGAACATCCTAAGGTGGTTTAGACCAAACTGCTTTTTTCCCCGCAATTCACCATGAGCCTCCATGTGTCCTTTCTCCAAAAACATTGGTTTCCATTGCGAGCTGCTTACGAAAAAATTAAGGCACATGCATGTTCTGGCCCCGCAATGGAGCATGACCGTCGATCTCATGATCTTGATGGTGCTCTTGAACGGATAGTTTAGATATGTCCTCTCAAGTCCATGGACCAAATCTCTCCTTCCTCCATCAATGACTGAGGTTTCCTTCGTGATCCGGACTCTGGGAGTTTCAAGTCTCAAACCCTGTTGATGCTGACTATATATCTTTCGGAATGGAAGATCTGATGACATCTATCCTCTTCAATCGATGGCTCTACCTTCTTTCATTTTTTCACACATGATCCTTAGTCTAAAAGGTTATATGACATGTGTACTTATTGATGTGGTTTCCCATATGCCCTTTGCTGACATTGTCTGCCACATTTCCTTGAGGACAAGATTTGTTGATGTAGATCTCCCTGATCTAATGGTCATTTTCTGATCTCTAGATCCGATGGTTGACGGAACTTCACATTCTGGGAATTTCAAACCTCAAACCTTCATTTCTTCTGTACAAAAATCTCATGGAGTTCATGATCTACATACACCTATCTCCCTGATTCTACGATCAGGATTGCCTCCATGAATCTAGCCTTTGGGACTTTCAATTCTCAAACTTCGCTTGGTCCTGGAGAATTTCACCCAGAGTCCATGATCCAACTACATGTGTCCCTCTTGGACCAATGATCCTCATTCACTTTAGGACTTCAACACTTCAACCTTCAGGACTTCGCCGTGTGAGATCAATGGTCCACGCTCTCCCTTTGATCGACGGCTATGATCAAATCGTGACTTCACGTGTCGGGTGTTTGAACATGAGCCAACTTTGACTCTTCCAACTCCTCATATCTGAAATATTCTATATCAACAGCCCATATCCCTCTATGATCCAACAGTCCATATCTTATCTGGACTTTGCATTTCGCGGAGTTGGAGGACTACTCACCTTTGACTTTTCCAGTTCGTCAGTCAATGAAATGATGATCTCTCACCACGTGTCCTCTGGATCCAATGGTTTAGATATCATCACGATTTCACATTTTGTAGAGTTGGAGGATGGCTCTTGTCCATTATCCTCTTCACAGTTATATTGGATTCGACAACTGCTAGTCCTCGGTGCTCAGATCCAATGGATCAGATCTGTACTTCTCCTCTATGCTTCCTCTGCTCATTGGACTCTTATCTAACAGACATTGGGTATTTGGGATTGGTGATCCAACAACCACTGTCGCTCCTCCTCCCGAGCTTTGGATTTCTCAAATCTCTAAGTTTCAAAGGCCACGACCTCTGATCCTTCTGCGAGCCTTGATGTATGTGATCTCGTCTGCGCATCTCATAACACTATCTCTCCTGAGCTTTGATATCTGCATATTGTTTGCTTCTTCACTAAGCTTTGATCTCTATTTCTATTTTTCCATCGATGCACACTTTGATCTTGCCATCAATGAAAAGCACACTCTTCTTGTAATCATGCCAACAAGAAGACTGTTATGCCTTCTAGGTACTCTGGTATGGCCTCTACCTGGAACAAATATGCACATGGGAGTTGGTCATCAACTACTCCGCCACTTTCCATTGACTCTAATATAGATAGGTTATCAGGTCCTACTTTTCACCTACCAGGCTTAATGATCACTTCAGAAGAAAATTCTTGAAACAGTAGCAACCATCTACAAATTCTCCCTTCCAACACAGGTTTGTTAACTAGATATTTTAGTGCAGAATGATCAATAAAGAACTTAAAATTAGAACCTAGCTAATAGTGTCTAAACTTCTGTAAATCATAAATCATAGCTAAACCCTCCCTTTCTATCATTGTGTAGTTACGTTCATCTTGTGACAACTTTATGCTCACAAAATAGATAGGATGATCCATGGATCCATCTCTTGGTTGCGCTACGATAACTCCAAAGGAAATACATGAAGCATCTACATGGACATGAAATTCGTTTTCCCAATTTGGGAATATCAAAATAGGTGTTGTGCTGAGCTTCTCCTTTAGGGTCTCGAACGCTTTATCACATTTTGGGGTCCATTGAAACACTTCGACCTTCTTTAATAGATTTTCCAGCAGTGTAGTGATGTTTGCATATCTTCTGATGAACCTGTAGTAGTATCATGTGTGTCCCAGCGTAGAGCGCAACTGCTTAGCACTCATAGGTGGTGGCATGTTCACAATGACCTCAACTTTGGCTGGGTCTACCCGTACTCCCTCTCGACATACTATGTGGCCTAACAAATTTCCATGTGGCACACAGAAGATACACTTTCCGAGGTTCAACGATATCTGCAGTTCTCTACATCTGTCAAACATCAGACGCAGTAGCGCTACATGTTCCTTGAGTAGGATACATATCGTCCAATCATCAATATAGAATTCTATAAACTTGTGAATAAATTATCAGAAAGATGGTATTACAATCCTAGAGAAAATTGCAGGGGCATTCTTTAATCCAAATGGCATCACATTGTATGCAAAAGACCCTCATTCTATTATGAGTGTGGTCTTCTTTTTGTCTTCTTCAACAATCCTTTCTTGGTGGTACCCTGAAAATCCATCTATAAATGAATACGATTCTTTCCCTGCAACCTGTTCTAGAACCTCATCAGTAAAAGGTGTTGGAAAATGGTTATGCACACATGCATAGTTAAGGCTTCTATAGTCTACACAGACTCTAATATTCTTTGTGCCTTTCTTGCTCTAGATGACTATTGGGCTGACCCATTCTGCCTCTTCTACCGCAAAAATAAGTCCAACTTCCAACATGTTGTCTATCTCCTTCTTAACCTTCTCTTTCACTTTGGGGTTAAGGCGGTATGGTCTATGCCTCACGGGTTTTGATCCTGGTTTTAATTCAATTTTCATTTCTCCCATAGCTCCTTTGATCCCTTTTAACTCTGAAAATGTCTTTGGGAACAAATCCTCATATTACCACAACAAACTCTGTATTTTTTGACTAGTTTTCTGATCTGAGTAATCTCCCACCATAGCTATCTTAAGTTTCTCTAAGGTCCCTATATTGACTTTGCACAACTTTATTGGGTTATTATAAGAACTATCAGTATGACTGGGTATGATGTTCTGGATTTATTTGTTCCCTTCTATCTCTTTTATGGCTAGGTTTCTCAATTCCTCTAAATCATCTGGGCTTTCTGAATCCCTGTCAATATTATAGAATTCTATTGGCTTCTTGTCTAAGGTTAGGTGAAGATTAGTCTGAAGTTCTTGACTATGCTTTGCACATACCACTAGGTTTGATTTCTAATTAGTACTATCTGTAAAGATAAATTCTTTAATTCTCTGTAGGACTACTTCAAGCTCAGGGTACTTATTTGTAAAGGAGAAGTCCTTGCAAAAGTGATATGTCAATGTTTTCCAGTCGTTGGTCCGTCTTCTAGTTTCTTCATGCATGAACCAAGCTTTCAGGATTGGACCTAGTGAGTGGGGAAATACATGAACCCAGAAGTGAGGTGGTATTTCCGCAACTTGCCACTGTGTCATGCACTGTTCAATATGTGCTTTAGGATTAGACTCTCCATTGAACAGTTGTGCAACTTGGAAAGCTGTTTGCATCTTTGATTCCAGCTGCTCCTTATCCTGAAATCTATATTTGATAGCTTGCTTCACATCATCCCAATTCTTGAGTAATTTGTGATTGGCCCACCATATGGCAGGGGTGTCCTGGAGGGATAAATCTAGTACTGATATCCTTTGATCCTCTACTACCTTTTCTTCCATATTGAGCAGAAAATTGTCAAGCCCCAAGGTACCATCATATACTGGGTGTTCTCTGACCTCAGTTCTGACCCATCTAGTTGCCCTGACAGTTGTGCATCTCCTCGAGAATCTTTCATATGAGCCTTACTGCCAACTGTCAAATGTCAGTTCTGAATCTTCATTCGCTGACTGTATACTCCTCCAACTTACAGATCCATCAGCAGTAGGATTTATGTAATCTTCTCTTTTTCCTGTTGTTACAGTGTACATATGATCCAAGTCTTCTCCCTCCATATTGTTATCCACTGGCTCTGTATATCTGGGGCCTACATATGGACCTAAGGGCCAGACCCAAGCGCTGAACTACCTTGATTCCATCTACCTTAATTTTCATAGTGTCTTTCTTTAGGTCAATCACCGCATAGTTGTCATAGGCCCAATCAATACCAAGTAGGGCAGGATAAGGGTGCTTATCCCCCATAATCTCAATCACCTCAAAGTCAGCTACAGTCTTCACTCCCGCAACATTTTTTTCCACATTCTCGAGTCTTCCTATTGGGAAAATGAAATATTGGTTTTCCATTATTAGCTGGATTGGGGAATATGTCAACTGGGGTTTTCCTAGGGCTTCCCAAGTCTGTTTAGGCAGAATGTTCACATTAGATCCTAGATCCAACATAACATCCTTAATCTCAAACTCGTCTAGCTGGGCTACTAGTCAGAATTATTTGCATGTTCATACTTTCCTTCTCTGCACTCTCTGAGCATTATTATTAGGAAGATTAGTTCTTATTCTTGCTTCTGTGGGTTCCTCATTTCCTAACACTAGGTATGGCACATTGCACAACTTTTTTGTTAACTAGTCATTCCCAAGAATATCAGAAAATAACTGAAACCATACGTCGACTACGTTTTTTTGTTGCTCAGGTTGTCTTGGTGTGACTACAGGGTTTTTGGGTGAAGGGGGTAAAGCGAGGACTTGCGAAATCTTATGGTAAACAATAGGTTGTGGGGGTTTCTCTTGCATCTCAGGGCTAGGGATGTTCTGAAATAATTCTATGGCATCTTTAAAGAACAACTTCTGTTTCAGAGGATCATACTTATCTTCTTTAGGTGTTGCCTTCTGGATCTGAGGTAGATTATTAACATCAGATCCAGTCTTTGCCCCTCCTTTAGTGACAATATTAAGTTTGGACAATTGTCCTTTAATAACTATTTTGATTTTTGAACTGATGAGGTTAGTTTCTCATTGACGTACCTGATCTTCCGATTTTGCAATTAGTTTTGGGCAGTCTTTAGTTGCATGCCCATTGGTTCTATAATGACAACACCATGGTTGCCTCGAATGAGGACAATCTCTAGCCATATGTCCTTGCTCATCATAGTTATAAAATCTGCTTGGTCCTCTTCCTTCGATTCTTCCTCCTCTAAAGTCTCCTTTGGCTCCACCTCCTCGACCCCTTCCCAGTCCCTTAGGGGTTTCAGTCACCCTGAATGTTGTTCAATCCAACATGTCTGCAAGTGCATCCAATGCTCTACATTGATTAGTAGTATGTGTGGTAGACACACAAAAATCGCAGTGTACAGTATTTGGCAATGTTGAATACTTCTGAATAACGGGGCATTGTCTTGGACCATGCCCATGGTTTCAGAAAATCTCGCAATACTCAACTGTTGGTGCTGCTTGGCTTCCTAGAAGAGCATGATATGGGGTGGGGGTTATGAAATGGTAAATTCACAGACACTTGTGCAACTCCTCCCGTGGGTCTTAGTGAGGGTCCCATCTGATTATGAGGTGGTCCCATTCCCCTCATTCATGGACATTCATTCACAAGATGTCCTTTTGTATAACATCTGGTACACCAGACCTACGGTCATCCTAGTCTAGATATCATTAATTCTTGAATATTTTTTGTAAGCGTTGATATTTTCCCTTGTAGTTGCACTAAATTTGCATCTTTTGGGGGTATGGTCACTCTCAAGCTCCCAGGATATTTCACCATGGCTTCAATCTTCATTGATTGTTCCAAGGCGTCTGTCAATGTGGCTATCCACTGTTGTGTTAACAGAATCCATGTCAGAGGTAGAAATCCCTAAATATACCATTTTGTTTGATGTTCCTCATGGATTGGATGTGCTAACCTCCCTATAACATCTTTAAACTTTTGGTTGTATTCCTAGGCTGATTCACCTTCCGTTTGTTGAGTCTCGTGCAAATCAGATAGAGATTGTTGTTCTAATTGAGGTAGCCTAAACTCCATTATGAACCTTGTCCTTACCTGATCAAGTGTGAACGCTTGACCTTGCATTCCTGGCACTCCTGGCTCAATAATATTCATGTACCATTTGAGAGCACGACCTCTCAAGGAAGTCTGAAACTCAACCAACTTATTCACATCAGGAGTCCCAACCAATGTTGCTCAACATATTCATCTCCCTTACTCCAAAATTATGGGTATCGAGCAATCAAACCTCCCACATGACCATCCATTGTTGATATTGTTGCTCCTATAAAAAAGAAACCTAATGGTCCTTCTTGCGACATACCAGGGGATCCCGATATCCTCCCTGTACTCGCAATTCATGGTTGTGATTGACTAACTAATTGTACTAGAACAAAATTATCATAAGAAGGTAGTATTGAATTTACCACTTGTATGGAAGACACTTAGGGCATGGACGATTCAGGGTTGGCACCACTGGCTTCAGGGCAGTTTTCTTTTATCTGGGTGGTCTCATTTTGTTCCACTGGAGTGGTCTCTTCAGCTGGATTCCTGATATTTCCTAGCATCGGGGCTAAATCTTCTCTTTCTTCTTCAAGATCCATGCTAGCTTTCTTCTTCTCATCTTCTGCAACTCTTCCATCTGTCTTTCCTCCACTACTCCTGGTCCGACTTCTTTCTGCAACTTCTTGGACTATTTTGTTGCTTTCTTTATCTTACCGTGCCACCACTTCTCAACTATGGTAGCTCTTTTCAAGGCTCGCTAGTCTCTTGAATCCATTTCTTATTGTTTCTGACGTAGGGGTGCGCCACCCAAGCACCTCTGCTCTCACATGACCTTCTTCTTCTCGGCCCGAAGAACTCGATGGTTCTTCTATTTCCTTGTCGGGAAATCGACACCCACAATACTCTTTCCCGAGGTCTCCGCTTTACTCCTGGGAGATCTGCGAAACCTCACTACCTCGCGAGTTCTTGACTTAAAACCTCCAAACTTTCCTTTCAAATCTTGCGATACCCTATATGGCAGTACGGGTATAGCTCCCTCCACATGCAACTGTGGGCTAGACTTAATGTTAGCGCCTCTCATGACTTCGCGACTTCGCAACCTCGCGACCTCACCGATTGAACCATTGAATTTTCACCCTCCTAGTCCATGAGTCCCCGAGATGCGCGGTCCCACCTTATGCTCTGCCACGCATCCACAAGAATATCGGCTCCTCGGTGCTTCGTGACCTAGCATTCACACGAGTCTCTCTCCTCGGTACTTCGTGTCTCGCGAATCCTGTGTGCCACCTGTATTCCACTCGTGCTCCACTATGGCCCACACTGCTCCAGCTGTCGGGATATCGCTATCTCGCAACCTCGGGATCCCCGTGGCCAAGTTTCCGGACCTTTTCTTAGGAGGTCCTGAGACACGATCCCTCGCTCTGATCCAACGATCCTTCTGTGTTACGGATCCAACGACTATCCTTCTCTCGCTACCTCGCGACCTCGCTACCTGGAGAACCCGAATGTTGGACTCTCAACCTGCGAGCTCCCGAGTCTACGAGATCCATCGATCTCTCGCCACCTGTCCTTTCAAATGGACGGCTCCAAATATCTCACCGCTTCACCACTCATGACTTGGAGTACCTGATATTTGGGTTTTCAACCTATGAGCTTCGAGTTCGCGAGATCACCAATCCTTGACACCTGTCCATTCAAATAGACGGCTCACAACCTCTCACCTCTTCGTTGCCTCGTGACCTTGCATATCGCGACTTTTAATGCCAACCACTTGGGCCTTCACCCTGCGAGCTCCCGAGATGCGAGGTGCCACCTGTCCGCTAACAGTCGTAATCTCTCTTCTCGCAACCTCGCGACCTCCACGTCCAAACTCTTGATTCCTTTCTCACGAGGTCTCGATACACGATCTCGTGAACCATCCAATGAATCTAATCGATTTGGATCGATGGTACTACCCCTCCTGAGCTTCAACCTCTTTGGAATCTCCTCGCCGTAACCTCCTTGCACTTCTACAAGATCTGGCGGTCCTCGACCCCTCGTAAAATCTCTTCAGAAGATTTCGACCATCGATTCTTCCTTATGTAACCCACGAGATGAAAAGGGTATCTCTTCATGAGATTCCTTCACCTTTTTCGCCAACCTGCGACGTTTCTCCCCCGACTTCAAGTCACACTCATTTACGCTGATCTTCAGTGACTCAGAGGCCTATCCTTCCTGAGCTTTGCTAAAATGACTTCAACCTCAACGAGGTTCTTTGCACGCACTCCTTGCGGCAAGTTTACGAACGCTTCAACTGTTCAAGATTTGTTTGACTCTGCGTATACCCTAGCAGCAGTCCTTCAATACTTCTACTCAATTTCATGACTGAGACTCTCCTTAACCTACGCACTCCTTGCATGGCCTTAACAACCCACTTTCACTTCTAAGAGCTTCGAGAACAAGAGTTTAACTACCTGAGCCTTCTGTCAACGCACTCCTTGCGGACGACTTCAATTGCACTCCTTGCAGGAATCCTTGCTCAAGAGAGAAACAATTGTAACTCACCTCACTTCCTCTCAGATTTCGATCTTAACACATGAAATGATACACGCATGATAACTAATGCACAACATGAAGTAATTCATTAGTAGAGCATTCCACACACATACACAAAGAATAACACAACAACCATGAATCTGAATCAACTTCTTCTATTAATTCAAGATCTGTACATGGGTGTTGTTCTACAACTCTTTGCTATTCTCCTATGCTCTAGACTCTTCTTTCTCCTATTGTTGAACTAAATTACAATGATACAAATGAGGGTGTCTATATTCAGTTTTCCCTCTTCCTTCGAGAACTATCTAATCTAAGAATTCAATTCCATCTACCTTCAACTACTACTATAAATGCTTCTGTCTATCTCAGACGAGAGCGTATGGCTCGAGGTCTGATTACATTTTTCCCAAGGCACCAAATTAAATGATCTCATTTATGTTTGCGCATCAACTTCAAGGGACAATTTAAAATTCAAAAACTTGCGCTGGATGTCTTCCAGTTGTCTTCTGCTTCCACGTTGATTTTGCTTGTCATGAGGGATGCTCCTGCATCAATTTCCTTCGTTTGTCAAATAACCCTTTCCCCGCTCTCAGGCCATGAATCCACCCCAAACTTGCCCTACCCCAAGCGAGGGTGTTTACACTACCATCTCAGTTGGGGATGTAGTCAACATCCCCTCTTCCATCAAGAAAACCTTAATCCATAGGAGGATTTCTCTCAACAGTCTTCCCCTTGCGTCTTTCTTGAAATCCTCCTCTGCTCATGAAAAATATTGGTGATTCTCAGCTGCAAACTCAATAATGTATCCTTCTAATGTGGTATTGACCCAGAAATCAATCGCTCGCATGACTGGACAATCCAGTCAATGAAGTGCTGCAATATTTTATGTATCCCAAGTACAGGTCCTCTTGGCTCGTTCTTGGAACTCTGGAGCTTCTTGGAGCCTATCTATCCAGTGAAAAAATTCTTCCGGGAAATTAATCCAAAATATCTCGTATTGCTTTCTCGATCTTTCTGAGTAAAATACTACCTCCCGAGTATAGTAGTAGATCTGTGAATCCATGGAACCATCCTCCCTACAGGTTCCCTTTTAATGCAGGTTCCGACAATGAAACCATTTTGTTGGCGTAATATTGATCAGACTAGGGTCCTTCTTAGGTTACCAACAAAAGGTACAATGTAGTCTAGAGCACTGGCATTTTCATCTCCTCCAAATAGAAGAAGTCTCACCTGAAGCACAATTAAGACAAAAGGATAGGGAAGGGCAAGGAGAATACTTAGAAGGGTTCACAGAACCTTCAAGATTCATCCTGATCTTGCACAAGACAAACTAACTACAGAGAATATTTGAACCCATATACACAAGAACCAAAGCTACTTAGGTTTTGGAAAGCATTCAAACATAGAAACATCATGTGGAACTTATGAAGCATACAAAAGTATTGTAAAGATATAATGCAAAAGTATAAACACAAAATGATGCAACATATTTCAAAATTTTGGACCCTTCTTTATATATTATCTTCATATGTTTCTTAGTTACAACCTCAAAGATACAAAGTAGTGCTCTATTACAGACTCCTGCCTCTTGACCAATGTCGCAGATCTCTATTTCCCAAAAATGTGTACATTTTACATTTACATAACTCAAAACCCGATTTCTCAGCAATAGACAACAACAAGAAGACAACAACCTGACAGAACAACAAGGGAAGAACTCTTTTACAATCATGAGAGAACAACCCTTACAATCATAATCATCCCATATATATAAGCAAAGTAGGGTCTTCTGGCTTTGAGCTCGAATTATTTCTTGTTCTGTTGCAATTGCTTTTGCCTTGATGGCATTGTGCTGCCCTTTTCGCAACTGATTTATGTTACTTCTCCTTGTTTTGTTTTCCAGCTTCTTCTATAGCTTGTGCAACTCGTACTAGACCAAAAATGGGACTGTAGTCCTTCTTGCGCAGCTTCTCATACAAAAACTAAGGGCCTAACAATGAGGACGATATAGGGATTGAAAAGTACAATCAAGTATTTACGGCATAATTTGTCGATTAGGAGAGGCTGCAAAAATAACTAACTGATCAACCATTGAGTTCAATTCTCTTTTAACATGAGTGATGTTGAAACATAGTAGGTTCGAGATAAGTGTCCAAACAATTTGGGTGTAGTGTTTCATCAACTTGTTTCTAGGAGAGTATATCTTTTGTACAAGGTTCACAACAAGCTCGGAATCCCCAAAAAATTTAAGGTGACCACAACCCAGATTATAAGCATTTTGAATGCCTAACAATAATGCTTCGAATTCAGTAACGTTGTTTGTGCAAGAAAACTCTAACCTATAAGAAAAATTATGAATTTTCCTCACAGGAGAGTACAAGATAATACCATCTATGTTTCCTTCATTAGAGCATGAACCATCAAAGTTCATATGCCACATACCGTCATCTAAGTCAATTTTTTCCAAGGTAGTTTTGTCCTCATCAAAAAAGAGGGAATACACTCCTAGGTCCTCCTCGATATAATTCACATTAGGGTGTGGGACACTTTCTATGTAAGGTGAAATTCTTCCCTCTCTAAGGACTATTATGTTTTTTCCATTCCGAGGAATGGATAAGTGTGTCTCGTCAAGTGAGAGGTATCCTCCTGTTAAAGCTTTCCAATCTCTTCCTAGGATGATCGAGTAACTACTTACTATCAAATCGATTACTTGAATATTAAGGGTTGTCCTTATTTCAGGGTGCGTGCACAAAACCAAGGTCATGTCCTTGATTTCACCAATGGTTTTTTGTTGTATACTATTATAAGAGAGCATGTTTCTGGTGTTTTCATTTGTACAAGACAATCCTATATCTTCCATAATAATATTTGACATTACACTTGGGCCCGAACTGCCATCAATGAGGCAATAATGGGCAATCTTACCCATAATATTTACAGAAATATAAAACAGGGGATTTTTTACAGGGTGTCTAAAGTTATGTACACCTACTTTATTTACAGACGAATCCTCTTCATCTACCTCTTTAGAGAGGTTGGGTACAACAAAAGATTTTCCTTCCATGACTTGTTTTAGATGCTTCTGTTGTTCAGGGACGACAACCATGTCCAGAAGGGTTGCATTTGCTTTGATGTTGGCCAACTGATTTAGAATGTTGTATTTGGAATAGGGGAGAGGGGAGGTAGTTCCTTGAATTTCAGGAGCTTTAGGAACCTAAACAGTAGCAACTGGTGAGGATGATCTTGGGATAGAAGAATTGCAGGGAGGATCATATTTTCTTTTGGAAGCATAGGATTTATTCCTAGTATTGACGATCATGACATCTTCTGGCTCTACAAAATCTAGGACAACGATGGTAGTTTCAGGTCTCTTGCCAAAGATATTATCTCTGGCACTCTTCTTTACCTCACATGTACTTTCCTCATGGTGTTC
>CBVK0100020869.1:0-35479 GCA_900067695.1 Picea abies
ACATACCATGATACCTTGGACCAATTACCTCATGGAGCAAGAGTCTTCTCTGATGCAAGTCCAAGCCGATGGTGATGGAAGTTGTTGTTGCTAACAGGACAAGTCTGGCGAAGAAGAAGAAGGATGGACCCTCCAGGGCCATGCTCAAGTCAATCCTGCTCTCGGTACTCCATGTCTTGGACCTGTGGGCCTCGAGACATGATCTCCTAGTTATCCCTAGAAAACGGGGATAACAGGTTGGTTGAGTAGTTCAGATATGTTATGATTAACAAATATCCATAACTTGTGATGGTGTATGGTTGAGGAGAATGCATAGGTTGTTGGATGGCATAGATATGTTTGTGATTGGTTGTGGTACATATTGGGCAGTAAAAGGTAGAGTGCAGTGACAGATCAGAAGTGGATATGACAAAGGCAGAAAGGTTCTGAAGTGCCAGAAGGTTGAAGTTTCAGAAACCCTAGTTTTTGAAGGTGTACACAGGCTAACATTGGGCAAGGACGCATACATACACATGCTCCAGTATAGGCAGGTCACATACATATGTGGGTTGTAATATAAACAGATCACATACCTGTTGACAGATTGGTATATGTTCACAAGTTGAGTCTTGTATTTGAGGATTGATTCCTCTTATTAGTTGGTGTTGAGATTTTCATGTTGAGTCTTGCATTGAGAGTTGGTGCGCTTGTAGAGTTGTTTCTCTTTTCAGTTGATGTTGATAAACCCTAAGGGTTGTAGTCCGTAATACAAAAGAAACTTATACATATATCTTGTGTGCCTTGTGTTCTTTATGGTGATGGTTTATTGATGATGTTTGTTGTTGAGATATGATTACATTATAAATAATGAATATTGAGTAAGTGATGATTGCTAACAAAGGTGTTTTATAAAGAAGTTTTGAAAAGACCCCTACACTGATTCACCCCCCCCACCCCCGCTCTTAATGCAGTCGATGTGTCCAACAATTGGAATTAGAGCAGGCCTTCACTAAAATCATTAACAATCTTGGAGGAGATCCATGGAAACACAAATGGATGATGAAGTTCCAATATTTGATGAGACAAATTATTCAAAATGGAGAATAGAAATGAAAGGGTATTTGAAAGCAAAAGGAGCATGTGTTTGGAAAGAAGCTATTGGTGGATCAGTTCCTTTGAAGAATAATTCAAAGTTTGCAGCTCAAAAGGAAGAAAATAAGAATGATGCATTAGCCCTCAAGACCATTTTTCATGGACTCTCAAGTTCTATCAAAGAAGGCACGGGACAATGTACTTCCACCAAGGATCTGTGGTTGAAGCTAGAGAAGTTATATCAATACAAAAGAAAAGATATTGAAGACAATTCCATCAAGGACAATGAAGGTAAAGACTCTCCAAAAATATTCTAGTTACAATACTCCTAGTGAAGTTGAATTTTCTCTTACAAATGAAGAAGATGATATAGAAGAAGTTTGTATAGAATTTGCAAATCATGAAAAAGAAGATTTGTTGAAACTTAAATATAAAATTTTATCTGAGTTGGATGATGTTAGCTGTGAAATAGGAAATAGTTCAACTTCTTTTGAGTATCTTGAAAAATACATTAAGGAAATCCTATAAAAGTACCCTAGGAATACCATGGCACTAAAGAAAATACTCATGAAGCAAGAAGAAGAGATCAAGAAACTAAATAATGATATAACTAGTCAAGTAGAAGAGAAGAATAAGGTAGAGGATGAACTTAAAAAAAGTATTGAAGTTAATGTCAATATGAAGACTCAAATTGAAGAAGCCAAACGGATAGAGGAACTATTGAAAAATCTAATAAATGAAAAGGAAGTGTCATGCCATAAGTTGGAAGTTGAAGTTGTTGATTTTAGAAATAAAGTAGAGAAGTCAAACACTCACATCAAGTTCATGAACAACTCAACAATCTTGGATGAGATCCTAGATAGCCAAAGATATCCACATGATAAATCAGGTCTTGGATACAACAAGGAAGTTGCTCACCTTGAAGTTAGCACTTCTAAGAAGCATGAGGTAAGTCCTTCATTCTCAAAAGGTGGAAGAAATATTGCAATTAAACCATCTACACAAAGCAAGGAAACCTTCAAAAGAACAAAGCAAGGAAGACATCAAGAAGCCATCTTTACACCTCAAAGCAAATTCAAAAGAGAGACACCTTCAAGGTGGACACCAAAGCAAAGGTATGAAAACATTTTTCATGGTCATTTCTACTCATGTAAGGAATATGGTCACAAAGCTTTGGATTGCAAACATTATGCAAGGAAAGATAATTGAAGGCTTCATAACACCCTAAGGTGTTGGAGATGTAATCAAGTGAGACACATTGTTGCTCATTATCACACCATGAGATGCTACAACAGCAGTGGGTTTGGCCACAAATCCCAGGATTGTTGGAACACAAGAAGACAATCAATGAATAGTGCTTCATATAGCATGAAAAGAAGAACACATGAAGCTAGGAAGGAATACAATGTTGAAAAGATGGAAACTCAAAGCTCAAGTTTTGAGAAGTTGATACACCTTCAGAAGTGGGTGAAGAATACTAAACAACCAGAACAGAAAGGAAGCCATGAGGCAAGTTCAAGCTTGACATTTTCAGAAGCATACGCGGGCTCCTTTGGAAGAAGTCACGTACATACACAAGCTGACCTATAGAAAGGTCGCGTACATACGCGATATGTCTATGTAACATGCCGCATATTTGTGGTAAAATCCTTGGAAAAGAAGGCTATGCAGATGAGTTGCAACATGATTTGGTAATATAACTCTATTTTGCAGGATCTGACATGGTTTGTTGCAGGTTTTCATGATTATATGCTTGCATATATGTATGTATGGTGATGACATATGGTTGAGTGTTGAAGCATATGCTTGATGCCTATCCTGGATACATAATACTAACTATAGAGTATGGATTGAGGCATTTTCTGTTGAGGAACAGTGTTGGTTATGACAGTGAAGTTATGGAACTTTGGTTATAATATCTATCATGGTGATGTGATACTAACTAGAGATATCATTGATTTATTGAGGCACACTTTTGGTACATGTCTAGAGATACTATTGGTTGCTTAGTACTTGTTGTAGTGAATGGTTTTTGAGGCAGATCTGTCATGGTACATGGCTGGTATACATGTGAGCTCCATTGATATATCTTCTGATGTATTTTTATAGGCACATTTGTTGGATGTCTTAGTGCATGCATTTGGCATGTGGTTGAGCTACATATTGGGACATGTAGTTGATGAGTTGATGAGATGGTTATGTTGTACATCATTGATGAGTCATAGCTTGATCTATAGTTGATGCATGATTGACACATACTTGGTACATTGGTTAAGGCACTTGCTAGCAGTATGATCGGCACATGGTTTATGGTTGATATGGCATACATATATGGGAACACATATTGACTGTGGTACATATTGAAACAAAGCTTATTTTTCTTCTTACGATATTAAACTCAATTTTTCTTTCGTTATGGAGCCACCCTTAGTTCTAATTTTTTTTTCAAGAGTTTAGGGTTTCGGGTTCCGGCTATTCACGAAGTATGATTTTTTAAATAACAGCTCCAAAGTCCCAATACTGAAGTCTTGAAAAGTGATTTCTTAAAAGAATTTAAACCGAATTAAAAGGAATAATTAAAAAAAAGTTCAACGACTTTCTAAGCCTTTCGTATTTTATTTTTCAACCATCTCGACTTAAACAACAGTTCAAAGTCCCGATGCGCTTTTCATGAAATCCCTTTTTAATCATGATTAATTAAATTTTAAACATACCTAACAAATCGTGAATCAGTCGTATTTCGGAAAAATCAAAGGAGTTATCACTCTTACGCACTCAAGAACCCCGAAGCCCAAAATCCCGAAAATATTAAATTCTTAAGCGTAATTAACTTAACATTAAAACAGGGTTAAAGATATTAAATGACTTTTCGCGTTTCGCGTTTCGGGAGTTTTCGAAGACATTCCTTTCGAAATCCTAGTTTTGAATCGCCGATATGTGTCAGTATTTATAACAGATTAATGGAGATATTTTTAGTGTAAAGTGCGTATCTGTAGGTGTACCATCCCCATTAAATCTTTTAATTTTTATCACCTGTATCAGTACGTTCAATTTAAGGCAAGTTAAGGGTTGATAAAGGTTCGTTATTTCAATTTTCATTCTTACTTTCAGACAAGAAGCGAGTTACATTCAAAAGAGCTTACACATTCCCTCTCTGTAACATGTTTTCATTTTTAGCACAAACATCATGGCACCCAGAAAAGCGCCTAAGAAGAGTGAGGAGGCCGGTGAAAGCTCAAATCTGGATGGAGATGTTATATCCGATACTACGCCACATGCTGTGGATTCAATAAAGTCCTGGAGGCGGATTTTTGAAATCCTAGAGCATGAGATTAGGAACCGCCCCGACGATTTCGGAAACGAAAAGACTGAAAATAAGGTTAGAGATATAACAAAGTCTGAGCTCCATAAGATAGTCACACGACCGAGACTCATGCCTTACAATGACATGATAAGTTGGGCTTTAGAAAATACCGACATTCAGACTAGGAGCATTCCAAATCGCCAAAAGGTCGTCATCGACTCGTTCAGACCAAAGCACATCCAAGTAATGTATAAATTGTCCCATGTTTCTAAATACATTTATAATGCCGAATTCGTAGAAGAATTTCAAAGAAAGGAGTGTACAGAATTTGATTAAACATATCCAGGTATAATCAAAGAATGGTGGGGAATTCCAACGAAATTTAGAGTTGATACCCATGGCATTTATGCTACAACACCGTTAAACGAATACATGGTTTATGTAGCAATGATGTTGTGTAGACTATTTGGGAGGAAACTCCCTACCCATTTCCCCACAGAATGGGTGTCAATCATACATGAGGTAGCCGAGGGTTACACTTTCAACTGGGATAAGATTTTATCAGATAATCTAACCAAGGATATTGCATAGTACTAGATGGCAAAATCAAAAGGTCGATCTGTATCATTTTAGATGTCTGCATATATTATGGATGTTATCTGTTACATGACTCCATTCCCCTTGATGAATTGGAGCTGGAACCCAGCCTGTGCTAAACCCATTCATGTTTATCACTCCAAACTATGGGAGGAGAACGTTAAAGATTTCTTTTACGAAATCTGTCACTACGTAGTGATACCTGTGCACCAAATTTTATATGGTTATGCACCCCCTCGAATTTAAGAGAAAATCGTCGGAAACCTCAGAACGATTGCATATTGGTTTATTGAAGAGAGTTTCTCTTATGTCATAGTTTTCGGGTGCTCGATTCCTCCTCACACACTTCCAAAGTTCCTTCCTGATAGACTAGTGTGCAGGGAGGTGGCTTACCAAATAATAACAGGCGGCATCGAAACAGAATTGAAAGAAGTTCAGAAGAAGTTCTGGCTAGTTTTTCCTGTATAGATTGGGAAGTTTTCACTGCTTAACTTTGGTCATTCCAAGGTAGAAGCTACAACACTTGAAGACATTACGCTGGTAGATCTTGAACTCAGAAAGAACGACCCATACAAAATTGTGGGAAATCATCTAACTCATTGCAACATGAAAACGTTTGAGCATGAAGCCTCTCCCTGTGGTGACATATTCAAAGAAGCCAGAACATATGAGGAGATATTAGAGAGAGTCCATGCATTACCCCCTGATCTGCAGACCAACTTTCTTTCTTTCTAGAAGCACAGACGAAGGGGGTTGCCAAAGATACTGCAAGGGGAATCAATAACCCCTCCTTTGGAATAGGAAGAAATACCTCTAGGTTTCGAATCAAAATCTCAAGATAAAGGGACTACAGAGGAGAAATCAAAGAATCATGAAGGGTCTTCACAAAGATCAGAAACCTCGCGGATCGAGCATCCAGGGTCTGAAACAAATTCCAAATCTGAGACTCCTTTAAAATCAGATCAAACGATTCGTCCTTCATCGTCAACTATTCCTGCCGATAGTTCCAAAATAGCAGAAGGAACACAAATCACAAAGTTGGTCAGCCCTATTGCATCATTGACTCCTTTACAATCAACTTTTGGGACTCCTCATCTGGAAGTTATATATGTAAGTGACCTTACTCCAATCTCTAGAGAAGAAATATCTTCCTCTGACTACTTTTTCAGTAAAAAGAGGAAAGTTGTAGTGAAACAGGAAATGCATTTGAAAGGAGACACGATGGTAAAGAAACACAGAGTGCTCATAGATGGACAGAACCTAGAAGAGGAATATTTCGCCACAGAGGTAGCAAGCTCTATGGGAGCTTTGGCAACAACCAATTTATTCATAGTTGACAATCTGTAAACAAGATTGGAACAGAGGAATCAAATGATAGCCTAGTTGCAGAGTCAAATAAAAAATACTAAGAAAAATATCAAAGATGAGATAAACAAAGGGATATAATAAGCTAGAGTCGTTGACAAACAGAAAATCCAATTGCTCAGGTCTAGCTTGGATGAGATGTATAAGAAGATGCAAACCGGTCAAGGGTAGGTCATCCAGTAGGAAGAATTAGCGAGATAGTTGCAGGATAGGCTGAATTCCATTCAAAATCAAGTGAGAGATTTAAAAGTTTTTCAAGCCCAGGCACTGGAGGTGCATATGAATATAGAAGCAGAGCAACAAAGATCGATTTCTAAAGTAGAAGTTATTCAGAACTATTTCCAAGAAGTAAGTCAATCTTCTGATAACATTGTTTTCAAAGAAAAAGAGGCTAAAGCAGCCCGGGCTACTTTTCAAAAGGAAGTTGTACTCTCGACAAAAGAAGAGGTGTCAGAAACTCCAAGGTTGTCTGTCGCAGAGCAGATCAAGGGTGATATCATGCTTAAAGTATGGAAGGCCAACATAGCCGAAAGCAAGAAAATGGCCAAGGAAGTCAAGAATGATTGCGAAGAGACCTTCGATTTGCTAGACAAAGGATCGTTAGGCATTGGAGAAGATGATTGTTCTGGGCTACTAGGATAGATCAATATTGTAAGACATCAACTGAAACTCAAAGAGAACATGAACGAAATTCAGATTGAAATTTCGCAATTAAAAGAGATTGATGCTACCCAAATAGACAAGTGGTTGGTGAAGCCAAATTTAAAATTGTAATCAGTTAAGTTTGCTAACAAAGGGATTGAAGACCGATTTCCGAAAATTCAGAGGAAGCTTTATCTGTTCGAGGCAAAGGATATACCAGAGCCTCCTAGATTTTTTGTGCATTTTCCAGAAAAATGTATTGAATGTCTCGGACCAAAAGAAGGAGATACTTCAAAAAAGCAATGAAGTATCATATTATAAACTCATATTATCAAGATGATAGAGAAATAAAAGATAACCATGCAAACGGTTCAAGTTTGCATTTTTGTAACCGTTAGCCTCTAGGAGTTAGGAAATCACCAACCGTCAAGAATTGGTGACTTTGTATAAATATAATTTTATAAGACTAAGAAAGGGATTTTTTTTGCGGTCGATTGTATTAGAGAAGTTTTCTCATTTACAGTGATTAATGAAAATACAAACGGAGATTCCAAATTCTGTCAACCCTGAGTTATGTGTTCCTCTTTACTTTCATTTTCAACATCTTTTCCTTATGTATCTTTGATGAATGTTTAACTGCAATTTCGTACAACATCTACTGTGGTTAAGGAGTTATTTGGTTATCTAATTTTTTACAGTTTTTTCCTCTGTGCTTGCTATTAGCAGTCCCAAGACCTGTAGATTATTCAGATTACTATATTTTTATGCTTCATTAGAGATCTCTTGTCTTTCTTCTTCCCCTGTTGCAAAGTGAGATTCCTCCATGATTGATGCCTCACATTGCTTAAACAACTTCATGTTTTTCTCCCATCACTTTCATGATTTTCGAATTTGACTCAGGAACGGGAAACGACCTCTGAAACTGTTATATTATTAATTTAAGTTTGGGAAATTTTCTCTTATAATCCGAAACAAAAATAGAAAACCTTGAAAACAAAGTAATAGATTTTTTTAACCTTTATCCCTCATGACTGTACCTGTTACAAGAAAACCCAATATAGAACCCAACCTTTCAGATCGGACTAGCATTGCTTTAAATTTATTTAACACTATCTTACAAACATCAAATACCGGGTTGAATTAGAACGTTCATGGCCAACAATTGAACGGGATATAAGCATTCAGGAACACTAGGAAGCTAGACAGAGACAGTTAAGAAACCAGCCATAGATTTTCTTTTTAGTAACTGATACATTTTATACCTTAACTTTCTCTGCCTTTTTCGGATGCCTAGACTTTATACTTTTAAAGCCTTAAGTATAAACTATGGAAAAACAATACATATTATTGAAATTTGGTGCATGGTTGATGCATTTGCTATGGTGCAAGTAGTAATACATGTTTGGTGCATGGTTGATGCACTTGTTATGGTGTAAGTGGTAATACATGTTTGGTGCATGGTTGATGCATTTGTAGATGTAAGATGATTGTGGGTGATAGTACTTGGTTAAAGTACATCATTGGTATTACTTGTTTAGCATATACTTTGATACATGATGTATGGGATAGTTGAGACACTTGTTTTGGTGCTTGGTTGGTACATTATTTGATGCTTGATGGTTGAGATACATATCTTGACACATGGTTTGTGGCACTTGGTTTATGATAGAGGCATATCATATATGATATGCCACTTATTTGAGGCATATCATATATGATATGCCACTTATTTGAGGCACATGGTTAGCATGTTGAAGATTTTATTGGTACATTGATAGAAGCACTTGTGGATGATCCTGATATATGCTTGGTACACTTTTTGGCACATATTCTTGGCATATATACTCCAGTGATGAGATCTTATTGTATGGTGTTGATGTGCATGGTTGGCACATGGTATGGCATAGGATGTACATGGTTGATGTTTTGTGCATAATTCTATATTCACTGTTGACATATCTTTTTGCTTCATGAAGTATGGTATGGGACGATTCGGATGCATGGTCGGGTCCAAGGATCATCATAGGAAGAACAAATCATTATTAAGCAGTAGCATTTTCATCAGAAGAAGATTATAGTAGCAACATATTGTTCATCTTGCAGAGAAGATAAGGGGAGACATACCCACAGGGGGAGTTATTCTTCTTCCCATGATTAAAGTAGGAGAGATTCATCAGATGCAGGATAGAGAGATAGATTCTTGGAGAGAGAGCACATAGGAATGTTTCTTGGGGGAGTGATGGTCACAGGGGGAGCATGAGCGATATGTCTTCAGCATTGCATCAGAGTGATATCCCTTGTTCAAAAGGGGAGAGATTATTCACAGAAATCTCAAAGGCATCTAGACAAGGGGAGCAGCCCCAAGGAGAGTTCAGGCAGGGGGAGCAACCCCAAGGAGAGAACTACCATTTTCCATTGATGTCAAACTAGGAGAGATAGTCACATTGATGTGATTGAGGTGTCTATTGATGAAGAGCATTTCCATGTCTACATGTTGCCATCAATTATTAGTGTTGAAATCAATGTTGGTATTTCCATCAATGCCAAAGGGGGGAATTGTTGCATTATGTTGTCATTGATGTAAAAGGATTGATGTCAAAGCGTTGATGTCTTGTCATAGTATCATTAATGTATTGATTGATGGCCTTGTCATAGATGTAAGTGATGTATTGCCATGGATTGATGTATAGTCGAGACGATGTAAAGATTGGTCATTGTTGTCTTATCATGGATGATAGGAAGTACCAAATGGATGAACTCCAAAGTGGTCCCCTTATGGTGAAATCCCTCACGGGAAGATGCTTTGTGAAGTCCAAATGGTTAAGTGGTTGAGTCATCCTAGATGTGTGGTTAAGGAACCCAAGTATTTATTATGTAATATTGTAATTAATATCCATGAATTTGTAAGTGAGACTATTCTAGATGGATAGTGCTCGTCATGCCATTTCCGGTGATATGTGGAACGTCACATAACTCCTCACGATTAGAGAGTTATGGCCTTGTGAAGTTGGAGGACCCTCATGTGTTGTCTAGAAGCCCCTAGAAGGTCAAAGAAGTCAAATTATTCTAAAAGCTCCTAGAATATGTTGACAAGTCAAAGTGGTTAGTCATGGGTTAAGTGGTTACAAAAAGAAAACAATTAAAAATAAATTAGTTGCAACTAGAAGTGGAGAATTTACTATTTGTAGCAAACTAGGTTAGAAGTAGACAAAGTGGTTAGAAGTGGGTTAGCCCCAAAAGAAGGAAGTTGGTTGAAGTTGGTTGAAGTTGGTTAGAGAATAAAACCTAGAGGAAGCTACTTGGAGAAGTATAAATAAGAGAGCAAGGATATCTTATGTGTGAGTCTCTTGAGCATATTGAAGATATATTCTTGGTGAAAGATTCATTGCAGGTACTCATGGACGCATCAGAAGTTTCGTAAGTTTGAGGTATTGATGACGAAAGTTTCGAAGTTTCATACATATTGAAAAACCTTAGTTTATGATATGTACGTGGGCTAACAGTATAATAGGGTGTGTACGTACACGGGATACCAATATAATATGGTGCGTACATATGCGGGTTGGCAGTGTAACAGGGCGCGTACATGAGGGAAAAACCATAAAACCTTGAGCAAGTGTTGGTGCCAGGTTCCTGAAGTCTGAAGCAAGTTCCCAGAACAATGGTCTACTCGTTCAGATATGCTACAAAAGATATGGTATGGTTATAAGTTTTCTTCATGCTTATATTTTCTCATGGTATGGTGAATGCTTGAGGCATTCTTTGTATGGTTGTAATGATGTCTAAATATGGTAGTTGTTTGGTTAAGTTGTTCATATCTATTCTGATTAAGGAATATCCATAATCTATGATGATGTATGGTTGAGGAGAATGCATAGGTTGTTGGATGGCATAGATATGTTTGTGATTGGTTGTGGTACATATCGGGTAGTAAAAGGTAGAGTGCATTGACATATTAGAAGTAGATATGACAGAGGCAGAAAGGGTTTGAAGTGCCAGAGGGTTGAAGTTTCAGAAACCCTAGTTTCTGAAGGTGTACGTAGGTTAACAGTGGGCAAGGATGTGTACATATGTGTGTTGCAGTATAGGTGGGTCGCCTACATACGCGGGTTGTAATATAAACAGGTCGCATACCTATTGACATATCGATATCTGTTTACAAGCTGAGTCTTGTATTTGAGGATTGATTCGTCTTCTCAGTTGGTGGTGAGATTTGTAGGCTGAGTCTTGCATTGAGAGTTGGTGCTCTTGTAGAGTTGTTGCTCTTTTCAATTGATGTTGATAAACCCCAAGGATTGCAGCTCGTAATACAAAAGAAACTTATACATATATCTTGTGTGCCTTGTTTTCTTTATGGTGATGGTTTATTGATGATGTTTGTTGTTGAGATATGATTCACCCCACCCCCCCCCCTCTTAGTGTGGTCGGTGTGTCCAACAGTCTTTTTTAAAGTTTGGGCTATGTAATGTTGGTGTTGCAACTATGGCAGCCTTGACTTTGTCAAAAGCCTATGTAACAACCCATTTTGACTTAGACAACTAAATTGCATCATGACTTGTTTTGTACTTCTTTGATTATTAGCTATAGAACTCTATTAGAATGATGGGACTTTAATATATGGACATGTGGACCTATCTATATGCAAAAGTTATGTATAAGTTATATTTTATGTTATTAATGATAATTGTTATGTGACTTACTTCTAGCATGCAAGATTTAAATGAAATATCGGGATATTTGGATACCATTTTAAATTATATTTTGTAACAAATCAATAGGTACCATGCACATGATAAATAAACTAACTAGTTTAAATTGTTCATAGGTGAGCAACATGGCAATCACAAATAGATAGTTATATGGTTATGCATAATCTTTTGTTGTAAACTAACCTACAGGTTGGATGTGCTAAGTGATATCTAGATAAGTGTGATACTAAAGTGATATAGATGTCATGGACATAGGAAGAGAAATGGTATGTTATGAAGCATTATTTATGTTATTTAATTATTGGTTTGATACATTGTTATGATATTTAAGAAAGTGCAAGTTTTATAGGAAGCACAATTGCCCAAATTGGTTATTCAATGACAAAGTTCTCACAACAACAACAACGATACAATATGGTCAACCATAGGGTGTTGACCCTAGTTCTATAAAGATGGGTGGAGGTGTTGTCAACCATTTATCCTCCAAAACCTAGAGCTATGGGAGGTCTCTATTGATCCATGATCCCCTAGATGTGTGATGGCAACTCCCAGTTGGATGTTGGGGAATACTTCCGCTTACGGGTTCTATATGGGGTTAAGTCAATGTAGTTGATGCTCCAAAATAGTCCAACATAGGAAATGGTATGATGTGGAAAATGGAAGTACGTTAGGGAGGAAGGGTGATTTCGGTGTAGTCTCTTTTCTCTATTAAATGCTATCTTAATTCATTTATGATGACCTTGGTGTAACGTTCAATTCGTATTGGATTGTTCTGACTGATGAATTATTGTAATTTTGTTAGCATAGATTGCTAGATGATGAATTATTGGATTTATTGTACAAGCTACTTGGTTGTGAGCATACAAGAATTTTGCATTATAGGAAGTGATTGATTATCATTAGTCATGTATACACAATTATGCATACATACATTGCACATGTAATTTAGTATAACTACTTGATGTATTAGTTATTGAACTAGATTATTAATTACTTAACAAATAGTTGAATCATTATAGAAATTAAATTGCATAGGTAAATATCTAGTAGCATTAAATGTTCTCCTTGACTTGACTCATTAGTTGGCATGGTGCATTAAATGAGTATGGTGGTTACCATGTATTTAGGGAAAATATTTATGTTTTAATTATAATCTTGCATGAGAAAAAGAGAAAGAGGATTTGCAACTTTGTTTTTAATTACTTTATTGAAATCATTTAATATTGTATTTAAATTTACTTTTTCCAAAATATCTATAGGTGAGGTTGATTACCGTTAATGAGGTTGGTTGAGGAAACCTTGGGAATGGGGGTGGAAATGGGGTAAGGAAGTGGATCTTTAGGGGAAGATAAAGGGGATAAGGGGGTTAAGAAAGGAGGAGAAGGGGGCATTGTTTTGGAAGGGAAGTACTTCGAACTATGAAAATTAAGATTGTGAATTGTGAGATGGATATTGATTGTTGAACTGAGAGGCAGATTGGTGATTGTTGAGATACAACTAGTGGGATGGGTGATGTCCTTGGAGCTTTGGGCATGGAGGGATAGGAAACGCCCAAGGTTTCCTAGAGATAGGGAAATAGAGAGGTTGTTCCTATCTAGCAGGGAGGTTAAAAATCCAGTTGGGTAGATTGCTAAAGATCTAAGGATATAGACTACTTGAACTACTAAATTAAACAGGGTTGCAGACATTTTCCTACTTTCTAACTAATTATATTGAATGATTAGCTGATTATATTAATTAAATTCTTTCCATGAAAATGTTGAAATAATAAATGCATTGATTAACTATAGATGAAATTGGGAGAAACTCAAATCCAACATAAGTGGTCAGAGTTATGAAAAGCATTGGAGTCTTATGCTTCATTCCTTTGAAAAATGATGAGGATCACTTTCATATTGTTGTAATTGTAAGGTGCATTTATGGTTGTAGAATGGATTATGTAAATGAGCTAGGGTTAAGGCTTTGTAGGGTGTCAGGTGTGTGATCCTCATAGATCGATACCTATATGGAGGATCCACCACAATTGGTGGATTAGTCCGATGATATTCTGACAGAGGATGAGACTTTCTCCTACCGGATCATTAACCTCGACCCTGATATGTACCTCAATTGTGCCAGCTCACGTAAAGTTATCATGGATCCCAAGGTTGGGGCACATGCCTCTTATCCAGACTTGGGAAAGTCCCCCCGTCCTATTATCTTTTCTCCTGATGCATGTTAGGTCTAGGACTATTTCTCGGAGAGTTTTTGAAAGGAGGGATTGCATGAGGCTCGGGGTATTGGTTCATCTCCTTTGCTCCTGCAAAATATAGAATATGTCATTGATATGGATTTATGAGTGGAACGAAATGAAAACACAGATATATAATATTAATATAGAGACACATTGAATAATAACAAAGATATAATAAAACTTGCTTCTATTAAATGAGAAATGTTTTGAAACTATAAATGCAGACTGAAGCAAGCTTGCTAGAATGGTGGCAACTTATCTATGAGAAGAGAAGTGACAGCTACACTCATTCGCAAGAAGATGAGTACAATGAGGCTCCAAAATAATTTTTACATCAAACATGATTTACAAAACCCTAGACATCCAAAAACCTAACCCTAGGAGATGAAGTGCCAAAAGTCATGTGGGCCACATTGGGGTAAGTTGGTACATCAACTTCTCGGGGTTGTAACTTTTTCATACGATATATGTTTGGGACATTCGATACCTCATCGGAAAGGTCTATTCGAGAATTACAACTTTCATCAAGGGGCCAAGGAATAGAGTACGAGTTGCTAGGCCCCCCCAAAGTCCAAAAAAATGTCGTTTAGGGCCTCAAAATGGCCCCGGAAGTTTGGGACTCAAAAATCTAGAAAAAAAATTGCTAAGATGAAAATTGTAACTACCAAGATGAAAGTTGCATGTGAGCCAGCTGGAAGAGGTGAGTGGCCACCCATATCCACCTGGATCAATCCTCCCACCTTAGGAAGCAATGGTATCCATTCCGCTGAGTGCCCCTATGATGAGGAAACTTCTGCTGAATTTGGCCCCAGGTGAGCCACTTGCCTTGGTGTAGGAGTTTCCCTCCCTTGACACTCAATAAAGCTAAAGCTTATGTTGGAGATTTCCCT
The DNA here is from genome assembly GCA_900067695.1 of Picea abies. Lineage (NCBI taxonomy): Eukaryota > Viridiplantae > Streptophyta > Pinopsida > Pinales > Pinaceae > Picea > Picea abies. Next base: position 14,812 of record CBVK0100020869.1, read on the forward strand.
TGACCTATGTGTCCATGATCTAATTAGTGGATTCTTGTTCCATGTCATCAGGGTTGAGCTATGTTGGTGGCAACTATTATGTTATCTCCGAGGTGTCCAATAATGGTGGAAAGTATGGTTGAAGGAGGTCAACATTAAACATTGGGTGAAATCCAAGGAAGGGGGAATGTTGAGCTCAAAAGATTTGTCCCCCACGACCTTGGTGATGTTATAAGGTCCATAGCAGAGTGGAAAGATCTTACGATGTGGTCCTGTAAGGTGTTCTTTCTTCAAGTGCAACCAAACTTTATCCCTCACCTGAAACTTGTGTGGAAACCGATGTTGATCATGGAACTTCTTGTACTTGGCATTGGACTTCTACAAAATATCTTGAACTTGTTGGTGGATATGTTGGATTTTTTCAATGAATGGGGTGGCTTTGTTGGCTTCTGTTTTCACATGGGATTATTCTGCATGTGTGGATGCAAGGGGTAGTGCAACATCCATGGGATCGAATGGTTGAAATCCCAACCCCACTTGAAAGGGGTTGTGGCCGATTGAGCTATGTATGGCTCCTTTGTAATTGTTTTGAACATAGGGAAGACTCTCATGCCATGTGCATAGATGCTTGGAATTGTACATGCACAAAATATGCATGATCATCATGTTGACAACCTCAGTTTGGTCGTCTGTTTGGGGGTGGAAGGTCGTGGATTTGATGAGCTTGGTGTCCAGCCGTGACCAAAGGCTCGACCATAATGTTCTAAGGAAACGACTGTCCTGATTAGAGACAATGGTTTGTGGTATCCCAAAATGTACCCACACTCGTTCAAAGAATATCTTAGCAGTGGCCTCTGCTATGATGCTCTTCTTGCAGGCGACCAAAATCAACATCTTGGAAAATCGATCAAAAACCACGAAAACAAAGTCATTTCCCTGCTTGGTTGAAGGAAGGTCTGACATGTAGTCCATTGAGATGGATTCCCAATGCCTATTAGGAGTAGGTAGAGGGGTGTACATGCCTTGTTTCTTAATGGTTGGTTTGGCAATGGCGCAGGTCGTGCAGAACCTGATATACTTGTTGACATCTTGTCAGAGTTTTGGCCAAAATAAATGTTGTTGTTGTATTACCATTGTATTCTCTACACCGAAGTGTCCTACCACCTGATTGTAGTGAGCTTCCCAAATTAGCTTCACACGCTCACATGATGAAATGCAGATATGGCCCAAATGGCACAATAACCCATCCTACAAATGAAAATCAATGGCAATTATGTTTGTGCCCAACATCTAGTAGTTAGTGGAGAAGTCAGGATCTCGCACATAGATTTGGGGCCATCGTAGGTCTCATGTCCGCAGGAGTGTAGCACCATGGTTAGTGCGGCAACTGGAGGTCGGTTGAGGCAATTAACAATGTGGTTGGTGCTCCCTATTTAATATTTGATGTTGAGATGGAATTGCTGCAAGTATGTGGACCACTTTTGATGGTGGTTATTTTGTAATTTTCCTTGTGTCTGCATGAACTGCAGAGGCTTATGAATAGTGTGGATGACTATCTCCTTCCCGATAATGTAATTTCTCCACTGGCGGCGGGCTTGTACAATGGAGTACATTTTTTTGTCGTAAGTGGGGTACTTATGGATAGTATATGATAATGTCTCACTATGATAGGCCACGGGATATCCATGTTGAGTGAGAATTGTGCCCACAACATCATCTGAAGCATTTGTCTCAATCTCAAACGACTGTTGTAGGTTGGGTAATGAGAGCACCAGGGCTGAGCATCTGCATCTATTTTACCTTTGAATATAGGAATATCAAAATTGATTTGTACCTTAAAGGGGGTGGCACCTCTGTTTGACGTAGATGTCTCGCTTGTCGACAATCATCGAAGGATTTGTGCAAAGCTATCCATCATCTCGTTCCTCTGTCGCTCGAGGGATTCCTTGAGAAATTTTTTGAAAAGATCCTATATCATCATCTTTATTTTCTCCCTCCATGGAATATATCTTCGGTGTGCGAGAGAAATTTTCATCAAGAGAAACAAGCTCGAGACCTAACTCTCTATACCTTGACCTCATTGGGGACATGCACTAAAAAACGACAAGGAGCAGACCACTCTGATACCACTCATCCAAATTTATGAGCAGAAGGAAATGAAAACAAAAATATATGATATTAACACAGGGACACATTGAATAATAACAGAGATACAGTAAAACTTAACTTCTATTTAATGAGAAATGTGTTGAAACTGTAAAATGCAAACTGAAACAAGCTTGCTAGAATGGTAGCAACTTATCTCTGAGAAGGGATGTGGCAGTTACACTCATTCGAAAGAAGATGAGTATAATGAGGCTCCAAAATCCTTTTTACATCAAACATGAATGTCAAAACTCTAGACATCCAAAAACCTAACCCTAGGAGATGAAATGCCAAAAGTCATGTGGGCCCTATTGGGGTAAGTTGATACATCAGCTTCCCAGGGTCGTAACTTTTTCATATGATCTTTGTTTGGGGCATTCGATACCTCGTCAGAAAGGTCTATCCGAGAAGTAAAACTTTCATCAAGTCTTAAAGTATGCCATTGGAAAACATTTCCCCCCGCCCCCCCAAATTCCGAAAAAAATGTTGTTTAGGGCCTCAAAACAACACCAGAATTTTGGGACCCGAAAATCTAGAAAAAAATTGCCAAGATGAAAATTGTATGTGAGCCAACTAGAATAGTTGGGTGGCCACCAATATCCACCAAGATCAGTCATCCCGGTGAACCCTATATTTCCTTCTTGTGCTCCTAGTGATGAAGGTGGCATCGGGGGATTTGGTTTTGTAGGGAGAATATTTGTTGTTAAATATCTACAAGCAAATAGGCAAGATTTTGACAAGGGTAAGATGGGTGGAAACATATAAGAATGGTTCGATCACGTGGCGATGATATTTCTCTGGTTGTGGGTAAATATATGCAGGTTTTCATTTTGGGTTGGAAGGCCATGGATTTGGTGAGCTTGGTGTCCATCCATGACCAAAGGCTCGACCAGAATGTGTTGAGAGATTGGTTCTCTCGATTGGAGATGATGGTTTATGGTATCCACAAATGTACCCACACTCATTCGAAGAAGAGCTTGGTAGTGGCCTCTGTTGTGATGCTCTTCTTACAGGCGACCAGAATCACCATCTTGGAAAATCGATCAACCACCACGAAAACACGGTCATTCCCTTGCTTGGTGGAAGGAAGGCCCGACATGTAGTCCATTGAGATGTATTCCCAGGGCCTATTGGGAGTAGGCAGAGGGGTTAACATGCCTTATTTCTTAATGGCTAATTTGGCAATGGCGTAGGTTGTGTAGGACCTAATATACTTGTTGACATCCTGTCGGAGTTTCGGCCAATAGAAATATTGTTGTAGAACTACCACTATCTTTTCTATGTTGAAGTGTCCTATCACCCGACTGTAGTGAGATTCCCAAATAAGCTTCACCCGCTCGCTTTAAGGAATGTAGAGATGGTCTATATGGCACAAAAACCCATCATGTAGATGCAAATTAGTGACAGTTGTGTTTGTTCCCAACGTATGTTCAGTAGTGGCGAAGTCAGGATCTCACTCATAGAGTTTGGGCCATCTCGAGGTCTCATGTATGTGGGAGTGTAGCACCATGGTTAATGTGGAAACTGGAGGTCGGTTGAGGTATTCAACGATATGATTGGTGCTCCCTGTCTTATAATTGATTTTGAGATGGAACTGCTACAAGTATGTGGACCACTTCTGATGGTGGTCATTCTACAATTTGCCTTGTGTTTGCATGAAATGCATAGGCTTATGAATAGTGTGGATGAATGTCTTCTTCCTAAGAATGTAATTCCTCCATTGGTGGAAGGCTTGTACAATGGAGTACATTTATTTTTTGTAAGTGGGGTACTTACGAAAATTATCTGATAGCGTCTCACTATGTGATCCAATTGGATCCAGGAGCTAGATAGGGCTCAGAAAGGCCTAAAAATCAAAGTGATCAGAATATCTTGAAAAAAAACGTGTGCGTAGGTATCGTCCTTAGGAACCCAACACAGCTTGAATGAGCTCAAACAAACGTCGTATGATCTAGATTTCGCGATCTGTTCGTTTTTCCAAACAAGCAAAAAGTCAACAATCAACAAGCAAAAAAAAAGTCAACACTGACGTCAACATGATATCATTTTGATGTCATCATGCTAATGTGGCACATTAGTACTAATGACGTGGTAGGTTTGACATGTGGCAGGTGACTGGGATGACAACTCGGCAGACAGGTGGACCAATGGTTGATGGACACATGGCATCGGTTCGGGTGAATGGGAAGGTGCCACGTAGCCCAGACATGGGCTGCCATGTGGTACCCATTCATTGGATGTTTGGTATGGTGAAAAATTGTTTGGATCTATGAGGTTTGAACCCATGACCTTTGGATACGGGTGAATGACTTGGTAGGGTCAGGCTAGCCAGTCCGCCCTCGCTTTGTTTCTTAACCTTTATGCTCACCATTTATATTTAAATTTGAGTGTTGGTTTAGTTGGCGGAGGATTGGGTTGGGTCTAGGCCCCAGCCCCTAGCGCAACCCTTACCATATGACTAGGTAATATTCCCGTGTGTTATGTGTTGGCATGAATAGGTGGAGTCCATCCCACGGTTTTGGTACTTCCACCATATGACCCGAACTCTGGAACCATACACGTTGGCGTGGATTTTGATATGCTCCAACCCCTCTGGTCCTGTGTATACACTCAGCATATGACCCGGAGTCTAGTCGTGGTGGTGGAGAATAGGGGTTATCCCCGGTCGGTCGGGCTAGCCCACCTACTAGGGGGATTAACCGTGGGTCTTGATCCGAGGGCTATAATAGTTGATTAGTGCGTAGAGTTTTTAGTGATGGGCCACATGGCCACTGCATGTAACCGGGAGCCGAGAACTAAGGGGCCAGCGCACCAGGCGTTAGTGCTTGGGCACATGGACACCCTTCATACAACCAAGGGCTCATGAAAAGGGGAATACACCATGTTTATATACAAAAGTGGATTTTAATACTTTATATTAAGATTTTAAATTGGATTTTGCAATAGTTTTATGAGATTTTGGTCTTTTTGGGGGGATATTGGGCCCTTTTTTAGGCCAGATCTTGGGGGGAAGTTGGGAAATGGTTACCAAATTCATATCTATATAAACCAGGGTTTCTTGAATCCAAAGAGGAGGTTCAGAACAGGTTTATGCTAAAGATTTTCCAAGCCAAAGCTATTGAGGAGAGCACATTTGCGGGCCATTTATGGGAGCTCCGGTCATCAGATTTCAGTGCCGTCAGTTTTGTTGGATTCTAGAGATCTAGTAGAACAAGACCAGATCAGTTTGTAACCTTTTTGGCACTGTTGTGATGTACTTTAAAATCTTTGAACATAAATAAGAAAGACTCACCCACTGAGACAAAGGCCTGAAGACGTAGGCAAGATTGTCAAACTCCGTTATCATCTTGTTGTTATGGCTTGTTGTTATTCATGCTTATGTTAAGATATGTATATTGCTTAATGGTTGCTATATTTATTCAATAATTTTTCCTCTTTCATTCATCTTCCTAAATGGTTAATTAACACATGCTAAATAACTCAACCATTGTCGTTTAAAAGATCTTTTCGGATCAAGTGGTATCAAAGCTAGTTGATGTTTGGATTTGAGTTTTGCATGATTACCAGGGAAAAGCTACATCGTGGTGAAGGCGATATTTTTGAAGAGAGTCCATTGATTGTATTGAGAAAGAGAACTTCTCAAAGCGAGAAGATGGCATCAGAAGAGGGACTTTCTTAGGATGAGAAAGAGTTTTGAAAAACTTTCTTCGCCATGTCAGAGATGATGAAGGTTTTTACGAGGATTACTTGGAACGAAAGAGACTGAATCTGTGTGAATCTTCAAAGGGAAAAATTAAAGAAGGAGAGGATCCTCCTCAAATTCCTCCTCCACCTCCATCTTCACCTCCTTCTTCTTCAAGTTCAAGTTCTAAATCCACTACAAAGAAACATGTTCATAAACATCAGAATGAGATGCCTTTACTAAAAGTTGATGTTAAATTTGAATTACCTATGTATGATGGTGAAGTCAATGCAGAGAGGATTGATAATTGGGTCAGACAGATGGAGGTTTATTGCAGTGTGCAACAAATCAAGGATGAGGCAACTCAGATCAAGTTGGCATCACTTAGACTTGAAGGCACAACACTCATCTAGTGGCAAAGCAAGTTGCAAAATGACACGCAACAAGTAATGTATTTCCATCATGGCAAAATTTTATTTTTGTACTTAGAAAACAATTCTATCCTTTGGGTTATAAAGAGAAAGTGTTAATTGAATGGAAAGCTCCTAAACTAAGAAAAGGACAAACAGTGCAAGAATACACAGATGGCTTTCATAAAATGGCATTGATGTTAGATATTCCTTTACAAACCCAAGAAACTCTTATGACGTATATAGGGGGTTTACCTGCACATATTCGAAACACTATATTCATGTTTGGACCTACTAATCTTGATGAGGTTTATGTTCAAGAGACATACATTGAAGCAGGGAAAACAAGAGTTGGTGTATCAGGGGAATCATCTTCGAGGAAAGAGGACAAAAGGAAGCGGAATGGAAAAAAGGAAAACTCAGTGGCAAGAAAGGAAGAGAAGCCCTCTTGCAAGCATTGCAAGAAAGAAGGGCATGATGAGGACCGTTGTTGGAAATTGCATCCCGAGAAGAGACGGAAATGGTTTAAAGAAAATAAAGGGAGGCAAACAGTTGCAGCAGCAACACGACCAACAAACTTGGGATCAGATTCAAGTGATGAATCTAAAGTCTCATTGGTTGGTATGACATGTAAAATTGGTGATGGATTTGATGCTAGAAGTAAATTGTTTCATATAATAGTCATAATGCGACACACTAAGGTTGACACATTCATAGATAGTGGATCTCAATCTAACTTGATTTCAGAGGAATTGGTTAAACAATTGGGATTAAACACTCAGATGCATCAAGCCTTACACACTTAAATGGATAAGAAACAAACATCAATTGCACATAACAAAGCAGTGCACATTAAAATTTGCAATTTCATATAAGTTTGTGGACGAGGTAACATGTGATGTGGTGCCACTAAGTGAATGTGGAATGGTCTTAGGCAGTCCTTACTTATATGATCGCAAAGCAATCTTCTACAGGGAAAATAATCAATATCACTTAATCAAAGTAGGTCAAGAATATGTGGTTCATGTTCATCATTTAAAGGCAAATAAATCTCTTCAAACTATGGAACAATTAAGGAAGGAAGCTCAAGCAAACAACACACCTATAATTGTTTCAAATTAAGTAATTGATATTAAGTAAGAACAGGAGATGATTATAGAATGGAAAGTCAATCACACTTTGCTTCAAGATAAGCTAATGTCATGCGAATATTACAAACATATCAACTCATTTGCAGTCATATTTTTTATGCTATCATTAGTAATATTGTCCACATGGATGATAGTGGCTCCAGTAAGATGTGACAGGGTACAAATGGCTAATAATATGCTTTCAGTTATCATGATTGTTTTACAGTTGATCTTGATGAGACAGGTGCAGGGGACAGAGTTCAAAGATAAAGAACAAGTCGGGTGGCCTATCTTGCACTTGATGACTGGTCAGTAACCTTTTGGGGACCAAAAGGTCTTTAGTGGGGAGGTGTGATCCAGAATTGGATCCAGGAGCCAGATAGGGCTCAGAAAGGCCTAAAAATCAAAGTGCTCAGAATCTCTTCAAAACAGACGTGTGTAGGCCTTGTTGATCTGAACCCAACACAAATTGATTGGGTTCAAACAAACGTTCTATGCTCCATATATCGCGATTTGTTCATTTTTCCAAACATGCAAAAAGTCAACAGTCAACAGGCAAAAAAAAAAATCCAACGTTGACGTCATGCTGATGTGGTAGTATCTGGAGGTGACACATGGCAGATGAATGTACAGTGATGTGGACAGATTGTTGACATGGCATGTATACATGGACCAATCACAGAGTGACATGTGTCACCACTGCAAGGGCGAAATGTGGCACATCCGTACTGATGACATGGCAAGTCCAACACGTGGCAGGTGATTGGGATACCAACTCAGTAGACAAGTGGACCAATGGTTGATGGACACGTGGCATCGATTCAGGTGAATGGGAAGGTGCCACATGGCACCCATTAATTGGTTGTTTGATATGGTGAAAAATTGTTTGGATCTATGAGGTCTGAACCTACGACCTCTAGATATGGGCGAATGACTTGGCAAGGCTGGGCTAGCCAACCCTCCCTCGCTTTGTTTCTTAACCTGTATGCTTGTAGCTTATATTTAAAGTTGAGTGTTGGTTTAATTGGCGGAGAATCCTGCTGGGGCTAGGCCCCAGCCCCTGACGCAACCCTTACCATATGCCTAGGTAATATGCCTATGTGTTATGTGTTGGTGTGAATAGGTGGAGTCCAGCCCATGGTTCTGGTACTTCCACCATATGACCCAGACTCCATAACCATACATGTTGGCATGGATTTTGATATGCTCCAACCCCTTCGGTCCTGTGTATACACTCGGCATATGACCCGGAGTATATTCGTGGCGCGGGAGAATAGGGGTTAGCCCCGATCAGTTGGGCTAGCCCACTAAACAGGGGGCTTAACCGTGGGTCTTGATTTGAGGGCTATAATAGTTGATTAGCGTGTGGATATTTTAGTGATGGGCCACATGGCCATTGTATGTAACCGGGAGCCGAGAAGTAAGGGGGTAGTGCACCAGACGTTAGCGCTTGGGCACATGGCCACCCTCCATACGACCAGGGGCTCAAGAAAAGGGGGTTACGCCCTGTTTATATACAAAAGTGGATTTTAATACTTTATATTAAGATTTTAAACTGGATTTTGCAGTAGTTTGATTAGATTTTGGTCTTTTGGGGGGGATATTGGGCCCTTTTTTAGGCCAGATCTTGGGGGGAAGTTGGGAGATGGTTACCAACTTCAGATCTATATAAACCAGGGGTTATTGAATCCAAAGAGGAGGTTCAGAAAAAGTTTATGCTGAATATTTTCCAAGCCAAAGAAATTTTTTATGTAGGGAAGCTATTGAGGAGAGCACCTTTGCGGGCCATTTCTGGGATCTTCGGTCATCTAATTTCAGTGCCGTCAGTTTTTTTGGGTTCTATAGATTTGGTAGAACAAGACTGGATCTTTTTGTAACCTTTTTGGCACTATTGTGATGTACTTTAAAATCTTTGAACAGAAATAAGAAAGCCTCACCCACTGAGACAAAGGCCCGAAGACATAGGCGAGATTGTCGAACTCCCTTATCATCTTGTTGTTATGGTTTGCTGTTATTCATGCTTATGTTCAGATCTGTATATTGATTAATGGATGCTATATTTATTCTATAAGTTTTCCTCTTTCATTCAGCTTCCTAAATGGTTAATTAACAAATGTTAAATAACTCAACCATTGTCGTTTAAAAGATCTTTTCGGATCACTATGATAGGCCACGGGATGTCCATGTTGAGTGAGAACTACCCCCACAACATAGTCTAAAGAATTTTTCTCAATCTCAAAAGGTTTTTGCAGGTCAAGTAATGAGATCACCGAGGTTGAGCACAAGTGTTTCTTCAAATTATCGAACGCTTTCTATTGTGATTCGACCCACACGAATATTCCCTTTCCACTGCCCCTCATCACAGTTCCCATGTAATGTGGGAGAATCCCAACATGAACATGCAATAGAAATTGGCAAGGCCTAAGAATATCTGAAGCTCAATGAGTGTGCTCGAGGCTCGCCAGTCACGGATGACCTAGATCTTGGCTGGATCGACATGCACCCCATGCTCATCAACAATGTAGCATAGGTACTGGACCATGTTCATGCCGAAGTAGATTTTTTCCAAATTTTCATATAGCTTGTGTTGTCACAGAGTGTGCAGAACGAGCTAAATGTGTTACAAGTGTTCTGCCCAATTCTTGTTGAATATGAGGATGTCATCCAAATACACCACCATAAAATAATTGGTGAAAGGCCACAAGATATCGTCCATCATGCTCATGAAATTGTTGGGGCATTTTCCAAGCCAAAGGGCATGATCATCCATTCAAAAAGAACTTCTTTGGAATTGAAGGCATACTTCCATACATCGGTCTACTCTATTGGGACCCGGTGGTAGTCAGAATTCATATCAATATTACTGAAGTATTTGGCCCCCCTTGAGTTGGTCAAGGAGATTGTCAATTCGGGGAATTGGGTATCGGTTCCTAATTGTGACCTTATTTAGGGCCCGGTAATCAATGCAGAATCGCTCGGACCCATCTTTCTTCTGCACAAGCACGATTGGGTTTCCACAAGGTGATGAGCTTGGGTGGATGTGCCCCTTTTCAAGAATTGCTTGGATCTGGCGCTTGATTTCCTCATTTTCTAACAAAGAGCGGTGATAGACTAGCCCATTCAGTAGCAGTGTGTCATGGGTCAGATCGATTGAGTGCTTGACCTGACAGTGTAGAGGTACCCCAGTGGGTGAGGAGAAGATATCTTTGTATTATTCCATGACCTTATCCACTTGCTTTTGTTGCGTGGAGAGACCTATCACAGAGCCCATGGATGTGCTTGCAACCTTTCGCCCACTTTGAGCGTGAATCATGAAGAATACAAACTTCCTGGTCTAAGAGATGACCTTATTGCATTAATTGGTAGAGATCAAGGAAATGGCGGTAGATTGGACTACCTCGGGTATCCTCTATAATTTCCTGTCCAAAGTAATAATAACATTATGAGGCCCAGACTCATATACAACATGACGTTTCCATAAATAAGGTTGGCCCAAAAGAACATCACAAACTTCAAGAGGGGCGACATCACACAATACCTCATCTTTAAAGGGCTTGATGTCATAGTCTAGGCGTCACTATTGGTTGATGCAGTGATCGCTCCCTTTGAAAATCCATCCGATCGTGTAAGACTGCGGGTGTGGTGTTTTCGGCAAATCCATCCGCTTGATGACCTCTTCTAAGATGAGGTTCTTCTGGCTATCACTATCAACAATGAAGTGCATTGAAGTACTCTTCACCCATATCTGTGAATGAAAGAGGCACTCATCTTCCTCTGGTTCATCAGGTTCATCAAGTTGGATGATGCAGGAGCATCGCTCCACATCAGCAGCCAGCCACGGCAGCGAATTCAAATCGCGCATTGAAGAGAGGCGCAGCCTCATTTAAATTTGAAATGAATGTAATTGAATGCTTTAGGATGGTGAGCTAGGAAAGTCGTGCCTTTGTGCAGGCGTTAGATAGGATCGACTTTAATGCTAGATCAACTGAAATCTAGATCCATACACTGGACTAGACAGCCATTGATTGTAATTGAATAGGGTAGGTGAATCCTGGGGGGAAGCGCTCGATGAGCCCCTCAGGTAAAAGGGATATTGATATCTCATTTTTGAGTTAGTTGAGCTGTAAGAGTAGAATGGTAGAGAGTTGAGGAGTTAGAGAGAAAGCTCAGAAACACCATTGTAAATTCAGGCATTTTCCATTGTTAATATATCAAAGCAGTTTTTCCTGCATTTTCTGTGTGTTGAATGGATGTCTGTAGGTGTTCCATATATATGTTGTGAATGTATTTTTGTTAAGCATTTGCAGGGAGTTTGTGCGATTTCAGGCTTGAGAGGTCTTTGAGGTTTCATGCCAGAAGGGTATGAAAGAGGACTGCGGTCTCTGAATACCAGTGCACGGAGGTTGCATTTCTGAACGCTGCGGGTTCAGACAAAGACGTGCTGAGGCACAGAAGCTGACGTATTGGGGATATAAAGGACGTGAAGAGAGTTCCTCGACGTCAGAGGTCACGAATTAGCGAGGCTTGATCTGGACCGTTCATTTGAGAGCGGATGCGTGTCACGAGATTACCCACATCGGGGATTCGGGCACCGGAGGTTGGAAGAGGAAGTCATTCGACTTCACGAGTGGCAAAGAGGCGAGAGCTCCGTGTTGTGGGGCCTAGCTGACGTCATTTCAGGATATCAGACCACAAGAACGGTGTGGGGCCACAGGAGTTGGCAAGCGGACAGGTGGCACATCGCATCTCGGGAGTTCGTGAGTAGAAGGGCTCGAATTTGTTGTCAAGAGTTACGAATTCGCGAGGTCACGAAGCAATGAAGTGGCGAGAAGATAGGAGATGTCCATCTGAGGAGGACAGGTGGCAGAGATCTAGATGATCTCGCAAACTCGAGAGCTCGTAGAGTGAAAGCCCAAGTGTCGGGTGCTCTAAGTCACAAAGCGGCGAAGTGGCGAGAGGAATCGGAACCGTCCATCTAGAGAGGACTCGTGGCAGAGATCGAGAGATCTCGCGAACTTGGAAGTTCGCAGGGTAAAGGCCCAAGTGTTGGGCATCCCAAGAAGCGGAGTCGCAAGGGGTGAGGTCTCGATAGCGCGGAAGTCTCGATTGAAGTGACAGTGTGGACAGGTCAAGTCACATGTGCGCCTCAGAGTTTCGGTGCCTCGGATATCGGAGGCTAGAGAACCGAAAGTTTGATATAGCGAGTCGCGAGGCCGCGAGGGAGGTAAGGCCACGGACATGGGAGTAGTGGTCATATGGTGGAAGCTTATCTAGGAGGGCTAGCACGCAGATCATCCGAGAGCTCATCGGAAATTTGAAGATCGGGGATTCACGAGGACAGAGGTTTGCGACCGTTGAAAGTCTGAAACCCCTACACCCGACAACAGTTTCCTGTGGGGAAATTGGTCATGGCTAGGTGCAGAGGCCGTGCAGATGAACAAAGGACTTGTGGATTGGGTTGTGTTTTGATATTGATTTCCGAGGGAATCTAAAGATCTGCTTTGGCTCAACTGAAAAAGGGATTGAGACCGATCCTGAGAGCGGGAGAGGGCGATCGGGGTTACGAATGTGTCTCTTTGCATCAAGTGGTATCAGAGAAGATTTATTGTCTGTATATTTCAGGCAAGAGGAAGAGAGGCAGAAAAGTAAAGCACTCTGATACACACATCAAGTGGTATCAGAGCGGGAATCTGTTTGTATATTGCAGACAGAGGAGGCATAAGGAGAAGACAGAGCTCTGGAGGACTCTGAAATGATTGTTTGCAGGTAGGCAGCAGTCAAGCAGATAGTCAGTGGGACTGTAGGAGGATGAAGCTGAGCACTCAGGATTGCAGGAGTGACAGCAACATGTTTTCCAAGGAGGCAGACAGGGACAACAAGATGGCTACTGAAGGCCATAGAAAGAAAAGCAAGGCGGAAAAGCTTGTCGAATGGGATAAAGAAATGACTAGAGATCTCTATGAATTAAAGGCAGACATAGAGGAGTTCGAACTGTGGATGCGGCAGGATAGGAGGAGGAGACGAATGCACGAATTGCCCATGAAGAAGGCAACAATAAAATGGCCAGTCAGAGAGTTGATGGTAAGGAGACAGCGCAGGCTGTTGAGAAAATGGTTGAGGTATGCTGAAAACCTCAAGACCACAGAGGAAGAGATGATTGATCACTGCTAGCCAGAGACTGGAAAAAGTCTCGACGATTGGGATGATGAAGAAGATAAATTGGGATAGTCTGAAGATCTCATAGACTGCCAGGAGAGCAGGGGAGAGTTTCCATATTTCCAGATGGGCAAGGGAACAGAGAATGAATTGGGATCATCTGAGGATATCAAGGACTGCCAGGAGGGCAGAATAGAAATTCTAGTTTTCCATGAGGGCAATGAGTTGAGATCAGTTGAATATCTCATGGACTGTCAGGAGGACAGCTAGGAAATTTCAATTTTCTAGAAGGGCAATGACGAGAGATTGCTAAGGGATCTCGAAGACTGCCAGGAGGGCAGTGGAAGCATCAAAGACTGCCAGGAGGGTAGAGATGAACCTTTGGGACCATCTGAGGATCTCATGGACTCAGAGGGGAGTTCAATTCAACAAGGAGTGTTGATGAAGATGGGATCGGTTGATCTCATAGTCTGCTAAAAGGGCAGCAAAGACATCCCATATTGCTAGGTGAGCAGGGATGAACAGATGAATTTGGATCAGCCAGAGGAGCTGACAGAGAAGGTGGACTTGGATCAGCAGGTAAAGTTGACAGAAGAAGAGGAAGATATGAGGGATCTTCTAATGATTGGGGGAATTGAGATATTCCTACCATCTACCAAGGAGGAGGCAGAAATTTGTGTTGCAGATGGTGCAACAGCAGAACGGTCACAGTTGGAGATGACTGTCAGGAAAGAAGAGGAATGGGAGCAGACTTTGGAATTTTCCCAAGCAGATGAAGAAGATGAGCATTCTGAGTAATGGCTCATTTATTTCAGCCAGGAAGCTGAGAGCATTGTAGCATTGGAGCTGACAGCAGAAGAAGAAGCAGAAGCAGAAGAAGAGGATGACGAGCATTCTGAGGAATGGCTCAACATTTTCAGCCATGAAGCTAAAAGAAATGAAACAGAGGAGGTTGTAGAAGCAGAGGAAGAAGAAGCAGGAAACATTTGCTTTTTTGACCTGTGGGATCAAATTGAAGCCCTGGAGGGAAGAATAAAAATGCATGGCGTGCACATCCAACAGGTGAAGTTGGAATTGGATGAGGAAGGCGTGGGAGATCATGATGATCTGTGAAATGGCCAAAAAAATTTGCAGCTAAGGAGACTGCAAAAATAGAGCCAGGCATTGGAGTAGTTGGATGAGGTGATAGAGGACATCAGAAGGATGATGTTGAGATCAGCAGAAATTGCCAGCGAGGAGAAGATGGGCAGAAAGGAAGTAGCAGCAGCAGCAATGTAGAAGCAGCAGCAGTAGCAGAATGGAGTAGATGGTAAGCTCCAAAGACTTATTTGGGATCCAGGAGGATTTCCAAACAGCTACAGGGGAAGATCATGAGCAGGAGCTCATGATTTTTGCAGCTGAGGAGTATGATGCAGGAGCATCACTCCACATCAGCAGCCAGCCACGGCAGCGAATTCAAATCGCGCATTGAAGAGAGGCGCAACCTCATTTAAATTTGAAATGAATGTAATTGAATGCTTTAGGATGGTGAGCCAGGAAAGCCATGCCTTTGTGCAGGGGTTAGATAGGATCGGCTTTAATGCTAGATCGGCTAAAATCTAGATCCATACGCTGGACTAGACAGCCATTGATTGTAATTGAATAGGGTAGCTAAATCTTGGAGGGAAGCGCTCGATGAGCCCCTCAGGTAAAAGGGATCTTGATATCTCATTTTTGAGTTAGTTGAGCTGTAAGAGTAGAATGGTAGAGAGTTGAGGAGTTAGAGAGAGAGCTCAGGAACACCATTGTAAATTCAGGCATTTGCCATTGTTAATATATCAGAGCAGTTTTTCTTGCATTTTCTGTGTGTTGAATGGATGTATGTAGGTGTTCCATATATATGCTGTGAATGTATGTTTGTTAAGCATTTGCAGGGAGTTTGTGTGATTTCAGGCTTGAGAGGTCTTTGAGGTTTCATGCCAGAAGGGTATGACAGAGGACTGCGGTCTCTGAATACCAATGCACGGAGGTTGCATTTCTGAACGTTGCGGGTTCAGAAAAAGACGTGTTGAGGCACAGAAGATGAAGTCAACAACTCAGAGGAAGAATACCTCAAGGTTGCTAAATACCTTGGAGGCAAGGCTGTGTAGCTGAAACACAGTTGTAGACAGAATCTCTGAGGAGTTCTGTAGGGCTCTGCCAAGTGGGGATTGAGCATACGCACGGGTTGCGTTGGAGAAGAACTCTGTTGAGAGTTAGAAGAAGAAACCAGAATCACTGAGGATTCTAAGAGCTCTTCCAGGAGGGCATTGAGAAGGTGCATAGGTGCACAGAAGGAACCCAGAACTACTGAATGTTCTGTGGAGAAGATACTCCGCCAGGAGGGCGTCGAGAAAGTGTGCAAGCAGGCATAGGAGAACTGAGAACTCTTTGAGTTCTGCCATTTGAAGGAAGAGTCCAGGGAGGGACCTTTACTGGGTTACTGAACACCTAGAGACTCAGAGAGAGGTTGCTGGAGTGAAGAATAGACCGAAAGACGTTTTATTCTCCATCTGAGGGAGAAGAAGGATAAAATCCCCCAAGGGGTCTAAGTGGTTACGGAAGCTCAGAAGAGATAGCACGCTAGGTGCATGAGAAGACTCTGCAAGGAGCGCAAACGTCAAAATCCTTTAAGGATTCGAGAAGAACAAGCTCAGAAGGAACATCGTTTTGTACGCGCATTTGTGGAACTCAAGGTTGAGGAGTTCACGCAGGAGAAAGAGTGCAAAGGTCGAAGCCTTTGGGAATGTGAAATTCTTCCAAGTCTGGGAAGAAAGCGCAACAGCTCAGGAGGAGCGACAACAACCGTCAGATCGGCCTGAAGGAGAGATCTGGACCGTTGAAAAGTTCACGTCCAGAAGGAGCTCAGGAAGGGCACAGAGCGAGGACACCGACAGCCGTCAGATCTCACTCGGAAAATCCCGACAGCCGTTGGATCGGGAGAAGCTGCGTAGAGGTCAAGCACAGGAGCAGGCACGTAGGAAGCTCAAGGAGGAGCATAGCAGCCATTGGATCGGCCGATAGAATCTGGGCCACTGGTTTTCAAGTCCAAGGAGCAGTCGGAGGAGCGCGCACAGAGGGAAACTGGATCTGAACCGTTAGATCTGGGACAGATACCCGACAGCCGTCGGATCTGCAGAAGTTGCGAGGAAGTTAAGCCCTCGTAGATAGGAGGAGAGAAGTCCCGACACGAGGAGTTACCATCGGGATATCAGCGTATCGGGGATATCAAAGATATGAAGAGAGTTCCTCGACATCAAAGGTCGCGAATTAGCGAGGCTTGATCTGGACCGTTCGTTTGAGAGCGGATGCGTGTCATGAGATTACCCACATCGGGGATTCGGGCACCGGAGGTTGGAAGAGGAAGTCATTCGACTTCACGAGAGGCGAAGAGGCGAGAGCTCCGTGTTGTGGGGCCTAGATGACGTCATCTCGGGATATCAGACCACGAGAACAGTGTGGGGCCACAAGAGTTGGCAAGCGAACAGGTGGCACATCACATCTCGGGAGTTCGTGAGTAGAAGAGCTTGAATTTGTTGTCAAGAGTTACCAAGTCGTGAGGTCACGAAGCAGCGAAGTTGCGAGAAAACAGGAGTCGTCCATCTGAGGAGGACAGGTGGCAGAGATCTAGATGATCTCGCGAACTCGAGAGTTCGCAGAGTGAAAGCCCAAGTGTCAGGTGCTCTAAGTCACAAAGCGGCGAAGTGGCGAGAGGAATCGGAACCGTCCATCTGGAGAGGACTCGTGGCAGAGATCGAGAGATCTCGCGAACTCGGAAGTTCGCAGGGTAAAGGCCCAAGTGTTGGGCATCCCAAGAAGCGGAGTCACAAGGGGCGAGGTCGCGATAGCGCGGAAGTCCCGATTGAAGTGACGTTGTGGACAGGTCAATTCACATGTGCACCTCAGAGTTTCAGTGCCTCGGATATTGGAGGCTGGAGAACCGAAAGTTTGATATAGTTAGTCGCGAGGCCGCGAGGGAGGTAAGGCCACGGACACGGGAGTAGTGGTCATATGGTGGAAGCTTAGCTAGGAGGGCTAGCGCGCAGATCAGCCGAGAGCTCATCGGAAATTCAAAGATCAAGGATTCACGAGGACAGAGGTTTGCGATCGCGGAAAGTCTGAAACCCCTACACCCGACAACAGTTTCCTGTGGGGAAATTGGTCATGGCCAGGTGTAGAGGTCGTGCAGATGAACGAAGGACCTGTGGATTGGGTCATGTTTTGACAATGATTTCTGAGGGAATCTAAAGAGTCGCTTCGGTTCAACTGAAGAAGGGATTGAGACCGATCCTGAGAGCGGGAGAGAACGATTGGGGTTACGAATGTGTCTCTTTGCATCATTGGACCTTGGTGGTGGTAGCAATGGTGGCACTGAGTTCCACATCAATGATCTATCTCTTCTTTTTTGGTTCTGAATCAGAGTCAGAGCTTGCATCTGATTTAGAGGCTTTCACCTCGGCCACCAATTACTACTTTGAGTGGCATTCAGTGGTGTTATGCTAGGGGATGTTATGGAACTTTCACCATTTCCCAATGTATTTTTTTGTCTTCCCATTGTCCTTCTTTTTTTCGGTTTGGACTAGTTTTTCCGAGGCTGTCCATCCTTTCTCCTCCCTTTGTTCCGCAGATTAGGTTCGCCTTTTCCCTACTTCTACTGTGAGGGGTTTGCCGACCCAAATTGTGACTTCTTTTGTTTAAGCTTATGCTCGATTTTGACAACATTTCTATCTGGATGTATCTATGCAGACCACTGCGGTACTTGAGCACTAGATGTCACTCAGAGTCTTTGATACCTAGTTTGGTGCACAAGGGATGGAAGAGATTGGTGAACTATGGCATTGCTTGGTCTCTTTCCTGCCGCAGTATGGTGCATCTTGTATATAAGTAGTCATAAATTCCAAAAGAGTAGTATTGTTCCTTAATAGCTTCTCTGAAGGAACCACAAGTGGGTGCAACTACAAACAATGTAGATCCCTATGTTTCCTTTTGCTCACAGAAAGTCTCCCACCAATATTTAACATGGGGGATGACCTTGAGGAGTGCAAATGTAATCTTTTATCTATCAGAAAAGTTGTGGACAGAAAAATACTCTTCTATAAGGTTTAACCATTTGTCTACAACATCGGCATCTATTTGACCTTCAAATATAGGATTATCAAAATTGATCTGCACCTTGAAGCGGGTGGTGCCTCCACTTGAGGTAGATGCATCACATGCTGGCATTCGTCGAAGGATTTGTGAAAATTTATCCATCATCTTGTTCCTTTGTCATGAGAGGGTTTCCTCAAGAAACAGTTTAAAGGGATCTCCTTCCTCGTCATCTCTCTTTTCTTCCCCCGTGTGTGATCATCAGGTTTGGCGAGGCTGATCTTGGAAAGGCTCAATTGGTTTGAGTCCCAACTGCTTATACCCTGACCTCGTTGGGGACATGCATAGAGAAACAAATGAAGAGCAGATCACTCTGATACCACTAATCTGGATTTATGAGCAGAACAAAATGAAACATAGATCTATAATATTAACACAGATATACAGAGAACACTAATAGAGATGCAATGGAAATTAACTTCTATTAAATAAGAAATATTTTGAAACTATAAAATATAGAATGAAAACAATCTTGCTCGAATGGTGGTAGCTAATGTCTGAGAAGATATGTGGTGGCTATGCGCATTCGTCTGAGCACATCACAATCAGGCCTCCAGGCCTTTTTAGCATCAAGAAGTAAACAAAAAACCATAGACATCCAAAAACCTATCCCTAGGAGATGAAGTGCCAAAACTCATGTGGGCCTCGATGGGGTAAGTTGGTACAAAAACCTATCCCTAGGAGATGAAGCGCCAAAAGTCATGTGGGCCCCGATGGGGTAAGTTGGTACATCAACTTCTCGGGTTTGTAACTTTTGCATACAAACTCCATTTTAGGTGAACGATAGCCCGTTGGAAAGGTCAATCTGAGGACTACACATTATGCTATAACACTCTCACTTTGTTTCTAGTGTGACTATGGCGAGCCCAAGAAACATTTTTTAGGGCCTCAAAACAGCTCCGGAAGTTTATGACACGAAAAGATAGAAAAATAACTACCAAGATAAAAACTGTAACTGCCAAGATGAAAGTTGTATGTGAGACAACTAGAAGAGGTGGGTGGCTACCGATATCCATCTGGATCATTAAGTCATATTTTCTTAATGGAGAATTAGAATAAGAGGTCTACATCAAACATGCAGAAGGATTTCTACTGTAAGAAAGGGAAGATTATGTTTTCAGGCTGAAGAAGGCATCGTATGGACTTAAGCAGGCCCCAGGAGCATGGTATTCAAGATTGGACAGGTATCTACAACAACAAGGATTCAAGAAGGGAAATGCAGATAGAAATCTCTACACAAAAGTGGATCGAGACAATATATTGATAATTGAAGTTTATGTAGATGACATCATCTTCGGAGGTGATGATGACATGATGGTCAGAAGTTTTCCAGCGATATGAAAAATGAGTTTGAAATGTCTTTGCTCGATGATTTTACTTTATTTTTGGTATTACAGATATGTCAGCATGATTAAAGGTATTTTCATCTCTCAGACCAAGTATATAACAGAAATGTTAAAGAAGTTTGGAATGGAAGATTGCAAACCCATGAGTACTCCTATGCAGACCAATTGCAAGTTGAGAAAGGATGATGAGTCAAAGGATGTAGATCAAAGACTCTACAGTTCGATGATTGGCAGCCTACTCTATATGAAAACATTGAGACCGAATGAGATGCAAGTAGTTGGACAAGTTGCGAGATTTCAAGCAGCACCGAAAGAAGAACATGTTATAGCGGTAAAGAGAATATTGAGATATCTCAAGGCAACAAAAGAATTTGGCTTATGGTATCCAAAAGGGAAATATCTATCTTCGTTAGCCTACACAGATGCATATTGGGAAGGTAGCATTGACGATAGAAGTACAGGTGAAGAATCCTTCTACTTGGGTGATTGTCTAGTATCTTGGCTAAGCAAGAAACAATCTTTAGTATCTTTGTCCACGGTAGAAGTAGAATATATTTCAGTGGTAGCTTGTTGCACTCAAGTTCTCTGGATGAAGCAAACCTTACAGGAGTGAGATCGGAAGAGCGTCGTGTAGGGAAAGAGTGTAGATCTCGG
>CBVK0100020870.1:0-35478 GCA_900067695.1 Picea abies
GGGTAAAAGGAGGTTGCCCCTCGAAGTGGCTTATTATCTGAAATTATCTCTTTTTCAAGGTGTTGAGTACTTTTCCTGAGGTTTTTATATGATATATTGATGTTTGGTTCTTAACAGCAACTATATTGCAACTTATGCAACTATATGCAAATATATGCAACTATATTGCAACCTATGCAACTATATGGAACATATGCAACTATATTGCAACAATTTCATATGCAACTATATGCAACTATGCAACTATGCAACTTATGCAACTTCAACAACTTTATGGAACTTATGCAACTTTAGGCAACTTTATGCAACTATATTGAAACTATATGCAACTACCAAAAAATGTATATTGGCACGATAAATTATCTTCTTCTTTCAATGGGTGTAGGTACCACCAAATAGGTATTTGTCGAATATATATTCCTTGAGTGATGATCAATATATAGTAAGAGAGGTTGAAAGTGAGACGTGTTGTACTAGAACTACCGGTTCTAGATCAACTAGGTTGGAAAAGTTAAGGAAAATATTTCTTACCCGCATGCAATTTTTTATTGGCAACGGAGGGTCTTGTAATTATGATGCTGAGAGAATAGGTGACATTGAGTTGGCCTTGAGGTATAAACATCTAGTGCAATGATGGGAACCTGAGGAGCTACCTGAAGTGGACACAAATTTCTTCATCGGTAGGAGGATGTATCCCATTGCTCCTTCGTCCTTACATGGATTGGGGTTATTTTCCATGGATGGCATAAAGGTTGGCTATGGCACTGTAACTAAATTGATGGAGTATGTTGGACCATTATACAAATACAATCACTGGTTGATGTTGGTCCGATATATGAAAAGTATGTGGAGATACGGAGTTGACGCAAATTATATACAACTACTAGATAACAATCAAAATAAAGGGGCAACTATGTATATTGATGGAAGGCCAAAAGCTACTGGAAACATTGCAGGCTTTATAAATAGTACACGACCAGTGGCAATAACTATGAAACCAAATTGCATATTTGAGGCACGTGAAGGAAATCGTATATTTGTATGTGCAACAAAAACAATAGTTCCAAGTGAAGAGTTGTTGATCAATTACAACTTAAATTGAATAGATAGAGAGGGTGACCGTGGAAAGGAACCCACTTTACCTTAGTAGGTAAATGTTGAATATAGTAAAAAATTGTGAATACAACAACTAAATTTCATAAATTTCATTTTTTTTTTTCTGTTATTACTGCAATATTTCATTTTCTTAATGTTACAGGTGAATTTCCTAACTTTTATTGATTGATTTATTGTGTCAACATCTATCCAGGGTGAACGTGTCCAAGTTTCAGCCGATACATCTCTCCAGGGTGACCATGGTAAGGCACCCACAGTGCCTCAGTAGGTAAATGTTAAATATAGTAACAACTTATGACTACAACAACTAAATTTCTGAAATTTCATCATTTTTTTTCTGATATTATTCCAATATTTCATTTTTTAAATGTTACAGGTGAATTTCATAACTTTTGTTGATTGATTTATTGTGTCAACTTTTGTCTAGGGTGAACATGTCCGAGTTTCACCCATTACATCTCTCCAGGGTGACCATAGAAAGGCACCCGCAGTGCCTCACCAGGTAAATTTTAAATACAATAACAACTTATGACTACAACAACTAAATTTCTGAAATTTCATTATTTGTTTTCTGATATTACTCCAATATTTCATTTTTTAAATGTTACAGGTAAATTTCATAACTTTTTTTGATTGATTTATTGTGTCAAGTTCTTTCCAGGTTGAACGTGTTCGAGTTTCACCCGTTACATCTCTCCAGGGTGACCCTGGAAAGGCACCCGTAGTACCTCACCAGGTAAATGTTAAATACAGTAACAACTTGATATCCATTCACCCTGGACCTATCCATTCATATCTAGTATTTGGGTACACAAAATAGATTCTATTGAATTATGTGGAATCATTTTTCTCCTTTTTGAATTGGCCCATATAAAATTTCATAAATCACTTCTCCAACTGCTTGTAGAATTTGATAGAGGTAACCCTACGTGAGGAATAATATACATGAGTGAAACCCAACACTTTATTACATATCAAGGACTTGGTAGAGAGAGACATGCTCAAGAATCCACTTGTCAATTTTCTTGGCAAATCTTTGAAAAAAAACCTCTCGTTGCTCCTTCGGAAATGCATGAAAAGAAAGAGGGATTCCTATGAATTTGAAAAATTGGTTAGATTGAATCCAAGTCCATTGTCGGTGCATGAACCACTTGAGGTTTTTTTTTTGACTCATCCATACATAGTGTTTTGTCCATCGACAATTTGGACCCTAAATCTTCATAGAAAATTTGAAGACAATCCAATGTATTAACAATGACACCTCCTCTTCTATTGAGGCAAGGAAATGATCATTACAAAAGTGCACATTGACTCGTTGAACCCCCTTTCTATCAAGTAAAGGGATTGATTTAATAATGTCACATACCATTATACTATGCAGAAAATAACTAAGTTCTTATGTTAACATCACATAAAGTGTAGGTGCCTAGGGGTTTCCATGTCTAATTGACCAAAAGAGCCAAATTTATTTATATATAACATGGTTAATTGACAAGCAAACTACAACCTTGACAAAAAAAGTTTCATCAACCTTAATTAAAAGAAGGCTTTCGTAAATGTATCCCATGAATTGAGCCAATGCAATCTAGCTTGAATTTGTGCGCCCCAAGATTTGCAAGTTTATTTTACCTTCAAACAAATCTCATCTTAAGAACTATGGCCTAGCTATATTCATTAAAAGGGATAAGCTCTAGCAACTAAGATAGTGATTCGAATTCTTCTTTCACAATCTTTTGCTTCATTCTTCTAACAATGACATAGCCTCACAAAAAAGTAGTGACCCAACTAATATCATCCTCCCATCAAACTTCCCATATTTTGAGGCCTTTAAGCCGCGAAATTAGGTTCCAAATGCATTTGAAGACTCCAACACACATTTTCTACTTAACATGAGATACATAAAGCATTAAACTTATCTTCACGACTTTAAATTTTGCATCTCCCAAGAGATGGAAAAATGATATGTTGATGATCTAACATAGTAAGCAATAAAATGTTGGGGTCGTACAACACGAGCCTAGCCTTTAGGCCATTCCAAGCCGTGTTCTCCCTCAAGGGTGTCTGAACAAGTAGCAATCTCTCTTTATCTTCTTAACTCTCTGTATTGTTAAAATATTCACACAACCATATGGTTTTGGGACCTCATTGGCCAACCAATCCTACATGCCCACTCTCTCATTTGAATCATTTGAGGCATATATGTTTACTAGTCCTAGGTCTTGTCCATTTAGAGGAAATGATGTCCAAACCAAGCAGCGTGTTAGATCAATACCATGTCCAATGGTTAGGTAAAAGTACAAGGAAATCAAGGTGGTTGCCTCTTTACCTTCAACATGGTTAGGTAAAAATACAACAATCGACCATATTAGCCAAAGAGTGACGTACAAAATTAAACCAACTACTTTCACTTCTTGCAAACATAAAACATCTAACTTGGAACAATTTCATGTATTCTCCAAACCATGGATTTGTGGCAAGGACTATAAGGTCTGAAAGATTCCATGATACTATCTTCATTACAAAATTTCAACATGAAAATTCATAGCCTCATCATCTCTCAAGATCTCAAGGAAACAAAAATCATTTGGAGAGGTACATTATGCAATTGGGGCAAGGAACACTCATTTAAGGTTCTATCATTTTGTTTCTAAGAGTCTTTAATGTAATGATCCCATGAAGAGTTAATTCATGGGAGAAAATGTTAGGCCATATGGCACCCACATTTTAGATAGGAGGTGGGTTGGGAAGCCCCAAAGAGAAATTTTCCCACAATCGAGCTAACAATCTTCTTAGAATATGGGATAGGGATAGGTGCCATGGCTAGTTAATCTTTTTGAATTTAAGGATCTTTTCCCTTCTTTACAACCTTCACTATTTGTGAAGGGAAAGGACACAAAGCCTTGCATTTGAACACTGTTTGCAACTTGGGTTTCAACATTTTCCACATTGGTCAAGGGAAATCCTTAATTATATGGTCAATGATTTGGCATTGAAACATATGTTCAAGAGCTTAATGTACTAGACCGGTTGGTGAATCCCCCCCCCACCATTCATCGCCACCTAGATGTACATAAATTCATTAAAGTCTTTAAACATTTTGACTCTTAAGGAAACCCTTTTTCTAAGTCCATAGGTTGAAGAACCTCATAATCTCATGTCATATGAAATTACCAATTGATGTAATGATACATTTTAATAAATCCCCAAAATTATGGTCAAGCTTTAAAACACTACCCCATATTGACCAATATAGTTGGGCACCTTCATTTGCAAAGAACTTTTTGTCATTTGGAAAGGAGAACAAGGTATTCCAACACACCCATGGATTGTGAGAAACCACTTCATGGAAATGAAATTTTTCCTTAAAAGAGAACTGTTGAGAGTATAAAGCATCACAAACATATATACTAGTGCCGACTACTTTCCTAGGACAAATGGAGTCAATATAATGCATTCAAGGAGGCCAAGAAAGAGAGAAGGTGAATATTTGAGCCTTAGAGTTATCCACTCATAGAACCAAGTCAAATTTCAAAGGAAAACCACTAAATTTTATCCACTTATAAACCCTAGGTGTCGTCCCACTTTCTCTAATGTGTCTAGCAAAGAATATTAATTGAACTAGGTCTTGAGCCTAGGGGGTATCCACTTCTAACCGATAGACCAAAACCTAGATAAGATAAACCTTAAGGGGATAGCCACTCCTAACCCTTCAAGCAAATCTTAATGGGATCCACCTCTCATTTGTGCACTAATACCTTGAAAATATAATCATTCTTGCATGTTTTATTTATATGCTTGGGATACCGATGCAATTCTAAATAAATGATAGAATTCTCTTCAACTTATATCCATTATCATCTAGAGTGTGGATTAAAAGTTTCTTGAGAATTTATTATATCTACTACACATGATAAATGTAGATATTCCAAAATGCAACTTTACATGAGTGAAGAAGATAATTACATCTTGTTTTCATGTTTCAACATGGTATAAAAACTACCATATTATTTAGTCTGGTTTACTCTAAAATGTATAACGACTTTATAGCTTCAAGCTTCCCACATGAGATTATTCTTGGCTCTCCTTTCTTAACAACAAAATTATGAAATTTATACTTTAATCCTCCTTCAAGCCTACAATCATCTCAAAGACTCGAGACTTGCATATATATACAAGTTTTGTAAGGTTTTAACCATTTGCCAAAATTTGAGCTAGATGTAGGTAATCCCTTGTATTCTTCAAGTACATAAGAGTTTAACTTTAGAGATATGGTCAAATAAAAACATCAAAGGTCTTAAAGGAAATTGACCATGTGGTTTACCAAATCAAAATGTTGCAGGATACCATTCACATGAAGTCTGGGCTTTGTTGTGACTTGGATCAATTGACAAGGATTATAAAAGCTTATGATTTGAGTTAATTATTTTTTGTTTTCCCAACAAATAATTCATGTAGTACTTCAATGCCTAAACTATGATGTACAATTCCTTATCTTATTTGGGTATATTATGATTGCGCCAACAAAAGTTTCAAGTGTTATGTTATCCAAATCCTTCATTGTATAAAAGGTTCCACCATTGTGTATCATGTGAAATTTTCTTTGATTTCAAATGAAATTTCAAGTTTCATTAGATTTAATATTGATGCATTACAATTCTTTCAAGTCAAATCTTCAGTTACTTGGTTTTCAATTGCAATGAATTGAAAGGTTATACTTGCCTTTTCTAATGTTCATTGAAGAGACACTTCATTCGTAAATAATTTGCTAACCCCATGAATTACATTGGTTCAATTAAATTATCTGGGATCAACCAATTTACAATGAATTTTATATTTCTTAGGTCAATACACAATTCACATCCTGTAACTACAAAATCCATACACAACAATATTTTTTTTCCAAGCTCATATTTCTTCATGTTGGCTTGCAATTAATTGTGTTGAAGGGTTAAAATAATCATCTCCAAATGTTTCAAATGATCTTCCCAAATCTTTCTAAAAGTCAAAATATCATCCAAGGAAGCTACAATAAACAAGGTCGAGAACTGGTCTTAAGATATCATCCATAAATCTTATAAGTGTTGTCATAGTATTGTGTAATATAAATTGCATAATGACTCACTCATGCAATCCATGTGTTTTTTTTAAAGTAATATTCCAAATTATTCTTTGTGTATATTGTCATATTGGTATCCTTACTTCTAATCAAACTTCGATAACACATGATTACAATATTTGGTTGATTAGTGCCTTGATTATTTGTAGGGGATATATTTATTACAATATATTAGAATATTACAATATTACAATGTGATAATAATGCCATATTACAATGTAATATGGCATTACCATATTACATTGTAATATGGCATACAATATGGTATACCATATTTCATGTAATTTATTTTTTTTAAACCTAAAGTCATCATCCCAATATCAACACATGTTCGTCGAAATTTTTTTACTATTTTACCACAACCATCGCTATAGCAACAAAACTTCGTCACAATTTGGCATGAATATTCATCGCATATACAACATGTGGATCCTAAATTTGGTTTTGAGATATTGCACTCGCCGATATTACCATGGATTTTCGTCGCAAGTTGTGGCAGACTTTCGTCGCACATTCAACAGCTGTGTCGGCGCCATCAGAGATGTGTATAAGAGACAGTTCAACAGCTGTGTCGTAAGTTATTGGCTTGGCATAACTTTTCATCCCAATTGTGACGAAGTTTCATCATAATTGCCACATTTCTTTGTTGTTATTGCGACGATAGTTCATCGTAATTGTGACGATGCATAGGGTTAACCGATATTGAAGGTGGTGACACGTGGAGAGCTAATTTTGTTGATGTTTCCATGCACACTTGGATCGTGGATATAGCGACGAAATTATTCCAACAAAAAAATTTCTTGGCTTTCATGGAAATTGCGAGGGATAAGTGTGGAAATATCAATGAAAAACTGTCGCAAATTTTCTCATATGTACTAGTGTCAAGGATGACATTTGAGTCCAAGTTCTCATGACTCGCCCCCATAATTGATTGAAAGATACTCAATGTCCCAAACAATCTCAACGAGTTGTTATTTCCCAACACCGAAAGCCTTTCTTTCCTTTGCACCCTCACCTATCCACTCCTCCCCCTCATCCCCCCCTGATCAAGATCCAAAAATTAACCCAAGAAGAAATGGTTGAACACCAACTCAAAGGTATTTTCTATAATTGTGATGAAAAATATTTTTCAAGGCACAAGTGTAAGGAACATAAGTTGTTCATGCCCATCTCAATGGATGTTGTTGAAGATGAGATCAAGGTTTCTCATGACAAGGAATTACCTAAACCAACGTATATAACTCCACCAGAAATTTAACCAGTCATTTCCTTGAATGCACCCAGTTCCTTATTTTCTCCCCAAACCCTCAATCTATTTCGCTACATTAAAAAATGGAAGATCATCATCATAATTGATAGCGGTTTCACTCATAATTTCATTCATCAATGCATTTCTAAAGGAACCCATTTCTATATCCATGGAGTCAACAATTTTCAAATCATTATTTCTAATGGAGGTTCTATGAAATGTGGGGGTTGTTGTGAAAATGTGTGTCTCGATAGAAAATACACATCGAATAGAAAAGATCCTCAAAAAAGGTCATTCTGACACTATTTCCCAACTCAATTCCATTCAAGAGGTTTTGTGCATATTGACCTCCAATCTGTACTTTCCAAACACCACACTATTTTTTCCATTCCCCATGGCCTTCCCCCTTCTCGCTTTGTTCATGATCATTCCATTCCTCTAGTTTCAAACAATCTTCCTCCCAATGTGTGCCTGTTTCATCATCCCTTTTCCCACAAGAATGAAATTGAGAAATTTGTTCAAGAATTGCTCAACACGGGTGCCTTCCACCATAGTACTATCCTATATTCTTATCTTGTGGTCATGTTCCTAAAAAAGGAAGGTACATTGTGCGTGTTTCCTGAATTTTTTTCTCTCAACAAACTCACCATCAAAGATAAGTTTTCCATTCTTGTCACTGATGATCTACTAGATGAATTGCGTGGTGCTCACTACTTTACTAAACTTGATCTTCATTCTGGCTACCACCAGATAGGTATGAAAGAGGATGGAATTCCCAAGATGAAATTTTGAACTCATGAGGGCCACTATGAGTTCTTGGTCATGCCCTTTGGAATGTTTTATGTCCCCTCCACTTTCCAATGTCTCATGAATCATGTCTTTTGTCCTTTTCTCCATCATTTTTTCTTAGTTTTATTTGATAATATTATCATGTATAGTAAAACCTAGACAACCCATCTTTCCCATGTGGATCCAGTTCTCCCATGTTGATCAAGTTCTCCATCTCCTTTCCCAGCACCAAATTTTCCTCAAACAATCTAAATGTGCCTTTGGAGGTTTAGAAGTGGAGTATTTGGGTCATATTGTTGACCAAGATGGTCTCAGGGTGGATCTTAAAAAAAATGAATCTATTTAGGATTGGCCTCGCCCGAAAACTCTTGATATTTTTCATGGTTTTCTGGGTTTAACGTGATATTATCAAAAATATGTTAAGCACTATGGAAAAACTATAGCCCCTCTCATTGGTCTCATTAAAAATAATTCTTTCAATTGGACTCTTGTAGTTAATCAATCCTTCCATGCTTTGAAAGAGGATATGTGCACAATTCATTTCCTGGCCCTTCCTGAATTCAAAAATACTTTTGTCCCTGAATGTGATGCATTCAAGAAAGGAATTGGCGCAATCCTTATGCAAGATGGTGACCCTTTGTCCTTCAATAACAAACAATTTTTGGAGTGCCATGTGGGTCAATCAATCTATGAAAAGGAAACGATGGCCATTATGCATGGTGTGGATATCTTGTGTCCTTATATATTATAGAAATGCTTCCAAATTAAGACAAATCATTAGAGCCTCAAGTATTTTCTGTAGAAACAACTTTCATCCCTGGAGAAACAAAAATGGGTGACCGAGCTATTTCAATACGATTATGAGATCATTTACAAGAAAGGAAAAGACAATGTTTTTGCAGACACTCTTTCAAGAAAATATGAATATGAAGGGTCCCTCTTTTCTCTATCCTTCTTTATACTATATTGGCTCCAAGTTGTTCATGAGGAATGGCTAAAAGATCCCTAACCATCATGTCTGACCCAACAATTGCAATAAAATTATCCATCTTCTCCAGAATACTCTTGTCACAATGAAGAGATTTTCTACAAAGGCCATATGTATTTAAGAAAACAATCAAAACTTAATACGTGGTGCTATCTGAGCTTCATGCTACACCCACATCTAGGCATTCTTGGCTTACCAAAACCTATGATTGGGTCAAACATATTTTTTTCTCGGATGGTATGAAATAGGAGGCTCACACCTTTGTGGTGGAATGTGATTTCTATCAACGCAACAAGGGAGAAACAGTCAAATCCCTAGGCACACTACAACCACTTCCAATTTCGCCCACTATTTGGAGGGATATTTCTATGGATTTCATTGTTGTCTTACCTAAATCGGGCAATAAATTCGTCATCATGGTGGTTGTCGATCACCTTTCCAAATATTCTCATTTATTTTCTCTTCAACATCCATTCACTTCCTCCATAGTAGCCCAATGTTTCATGGATCATATATTCAATATTCATGGAATGCCTCATTCCATTGTCTCTGACCGAGATCCCACTTTCACCAGCAATTGTTGGCAAGAATTGTTTAGGTTACAACGCACCCAATTTCATCTCAACACAACATATCATCCCTAGAATGATGGTCAAATTGAAGTTGTCAACAAGCGTTTGGAAACATATTTGAGGTTTTTTGCATTTGAAAAGAAAAATCAATTGGATCAATGGTTACCCCTCGTTGAATGGTGTTACAACACTTCTTACCATATAGCTACTCAAATGATTCATTTTGAAGCAGTATATGGAAAAACGTTGTATTCAGTTCTCTCATACATACCGAGTGTCTCGAAGGTCCAGACGCTTGACCAAAATCTTATAGTTCGAGAGGCTATTCTCTTTACCCTCAAAGGGAATTTGGTTCTTGCCCTGAATCACATGAAGAATCGAGCAGATCGTGGTCGCTTAAAATGTCAATTTGCTGAAGGGGACCAAGTGTTTCTCGGACTGCAACCTTATAAGAATAATTCACTCAAGGATGACCATTTTCAGAAGTTGGTGCCAAAATTACATGGTCCTTATTGTTAGAATATGATGGATGTGCTCATTTAACCATAGAAAATATCACTATTGGCACCCAACACTATTTCCACTGTTGAACACCTTAACCTTGACAGAGAATCATTCCAGAAGAAAACCCTAGGCTAGATAGCCAAACAAAGGGTGTCACACCTTTCTCTAAGGATAGCGCACCAAGCAAGAGTAACAAGAGCTGATAAGAGAGTCAAAACCATAAGAAAGAGAGAATCCAAACAAAAAATGAAATCTGCTAGTTGCAGCAGTCGCAACAACAACTCTCCTCCAAACTTGTGCACAAACTAACCAACTGCAGTGTGCACAAGTGTAGCTTCTGCAGTTCTGAGAATGCTTGCCAAGATGAAGACTGGCCTCCTATATTTATACTAAAATTGGCAAACTCCTTGGGATGACTTCTCATTCTTGGTTCCTATTTACTTGGTATATAATGTTTCCTTTAGATGACTTCTTCTCTTGGAGGCTAATAACCTAATACAAATTATCCTCTTGAGTCGACTTGTGTTCTAGGGTTATTAGCCAACTAATTAGGGTTTACTCTTGCTTCTCGAAATATTCTATTCTCGTCAGGTTTACATGTGGATATAAATACCTCCCGCAGCTACCATAATATCAATACTCCCTCCTAGCTAGGGAGGTATTGATGGTAATGGTCTTGAGCAAAAACATACCATTCACCCGGTAGCATCAACATTGTCGTATAGACTATCTCATGATTAGATCATGAGAACCATCATCACTATCATTGTCATTAGTTGCATCATCTCTCGAAACCATACTCCATATGATTAATCAGACATGATGTTGGATAAATCACTCACACCAGAAAGTGACACAAGAGCCATTCTTCTAATCTAAACATATGTCCTAGAAGAATAAATGTCCTGGACCATTTTTTGTCTGGGAAATCTCTGTCCATTCATCATCCATCTAGCTCATAATCATTTCCAACACTACTCATAGTCTTCAAGGAAATTGGAACAATGTCATTCAATAGAACACAACTGTGTCTATCCATAGTAGTACACAACTACAATCCGGTGGTACACTGCCACACCAAGTAGCAAAAAAATACTGGATCAATGACATATATTCACAATAGGTGGAACACATCCACCACAGTAGTATACATCTACTATCCAGAGACATACAGTCTCCATAACAGCCATATCATCAACCTGCACAGAAAACATTGTTATGATATAAACTGAATCATCTGGGCCATTCTTCCACTCACATCCGTGACATGTGGAAGAGCATCTTCCTTAAGAAGGTAAAACATGAATGATGAGTTGTCTGGACTATTATTCTCAAGCAAGGAAGAATAACTATCTCAATTTTTGAGCTCAGACCATTCACCTATTTGGGCCATTCCTCTAGCACTAAAAAAATGCAACCTGGATAGAATGATTCTGCCCTAGGGAATGCATGTCCCTGATTGTTGAACCCTGACCATTCACCTATCTAGGCCATTCTTCTATCACTAAACAATGTGCAACCTCGAGAGAATGAATCTGCCCTAGGGAATGACTGTCTAGACCATTTCCTAAGGAAATGATTGTCCTACACCAACCTCCAAAGTGGACCATTCTTCAAAACTTCTCACGACTGTGAGCTTCGAAAGAATGACAGTCTGGCGAGGCAGAAAAATATTCTTGACCACTACTGAGAGTGACCGTCAAGAAGAGAGACTGTCCTAGACCATTTCCAATGTTGACCACAAGGGGAATCACTTTCTATGGTACATCAACAATCCATCGAATCAATTTCATTAGGAAAATGACCATTCGATCTCGCCCATTTTCCGAACTTGAAAATGCCTATCTGTCAGAAATCTCAAATCACTTTCCAAACTGGAAAGGATTTCCTCATCCTGGACCATTTTTTCGAACTAGAAAATGAATTTCCATAAGTGAATAACACATCAAATCTCCCTCCCAACCTAGGAGTCATATATTCCTTTTTCAATAAGGAAGTCATCTCCACGAGCTCCATCTTGAGTACGCAAACTCTCTCTTCTTTGATAAAGGCTTTACCAAAATGTCTTCTTATCTGATCATCTATGGAGATATATATTGGAGAACCACTTTCTCTTTTCTGGACTTCGTCACAGAGAATGTAATGCTTGATCTCAATGTAATTTGGTCTTTCTAGAACATTGGTTTTCTCTAAAGGCTTCATATATCTTTGATCAATAAAGTATATCATTGTTGGACTCATCTTTGTTTCCTACTAGCTCATAAAATCGTGGCAAGGGTCAAACTAGAACATATCCAAGTGGTACATCTTCTGCAATCATGAGAGTTTGTCATGGATTAGAAATTCATCATCCTGAGCTTCTGAGTAACCATTCTGATACAATGTCTCTGTTATAGAAAGTCTTCACAATGCTTCTTCTATGCATTAAAGGTTCTTCACCAAGTTGTCTTCTTCCATTTGCATACAAGGGTCTCTTTCTGGTATACCTTAAAGCCTTGAGGTTTCTCTTCATATGCTCTTTGTTCAGTTTTTCTGGAGAACATTATTTGCATTCATCTTATGTAAAATCCAACACATGGATATTGCAGACGATATAATGGTTCATGTAGAGGTATGTCTGGTTTACTAGAACACGCAATCATCATTGTCTTCTCCCTTCATCTGGGAGAACGTCTAGTTTTGGATCTCACAATGCTTTCATTCATAGGTCTTACATACATTGTTCTTCATCACAACTTTTAGTTCCTCTTCTTGATTGCTTTTAGTGAGTTAATATCAAGCTAGTAGTCTTGTGATTCTTGATACAATGACTAGTTGTTCTAGCTTTTCTTGCTTTCTTGGAATCTGCATGTTCTTCCTCATGTTTCTCTTTAGCTCTTGGGTCCATCGATTTTTCTATAGATTCCATGCCCTGAAGATTCTAGCTTCTTTCTTTCATCATAGGATCATGGATGTGTATGGACAATCAGGGATACTTTGAGGCTTCTTTTCGAAGAAGGCTTCTTCTAAATTCAAATTGAACACATACTTCTTTTCATTACTACTACCATGGATATATACTTCATCATCTTCAATGCATCATATAATTTAGGATTAGCTCCCTCCTAATCCTTTATTCAGGCATGAATGTGTGCTCTTCTTTTGGAAATATATAATCGACTCCCTCCATCTAGGAGGTTTTCACGCTTTCGTCTACAATGTGTCATAGGTCTTTCTCCAATTTTGCTAACATCTTTCTGTCTTTACTTCTTCTAGGTTTCTTCAAGATTGATTCTGATTCCTTCTTATCTTGCAACTGTTACTTATGTAATATCTTCCACATGAGTTGTTACCAGGGGTTGTTGATGTACTTCATCCTTTCGTGTGTATTTCTTTTTCTTATATTCATTGTGATAGAAATCCTTATCTTGTTGTTCTTCCATAGGTATAGTTTCTCTTTGAACAACTCATCTTCTAGGAAATAGATATGAAAAATATGTACAGAAACTATGTAAACATGGTATGTACAAGAACTATGAAGAATATTGTTACCTTGTCTTAGAATAAGTCAGTTTTATCCTACTTGGCTTTCTTTGAGGGTTCCCTTTCTTCGACAACTCATTCTTTGTGTGTTTCCTTCCTTTTATTTAACTCACGACAATGATTCTTGTAGTGAACATATTTTCGAAAGTTGAAGCATTGTATTTATGACATATCTTTCTTTTGATTTGGCTTCTTCCTTGAGCCAAACTTCCTTTTGTTCCTAAAGTTCTTGAATCTTGTCGTGAAGGCTTGATCAACGTATTTATTTTGAGGTTTCTCTTTTATACTAATTCTAGATTCTTTTTGTGCACAACAAGTCCAAAGTTCTTCAAATGAAGGATACCCCTTCCTTGTGTTCATTCTTTCGACAAATGCATCCTATGTCTTGGGAAGACCATTGAGTACTATATTTACCAGTTCCTTCTCTGAGATGATTTATTCAATAGCTTGTAGTTGATCTCTTAACTAAGAGATCCTCACAAAGTATGCTGTTACACTTTCATCATCATTCATCTTCATGTCACGAAGATCATTCTTTAGACTCATTACTTGTCCAATGTTTTTGACTTAGAAGAGGTTTGTTAGGGCATCGTACATCTTCTTAGACAAATCAAGATGGGAGATGTAGGGTATCAAATGGTATTTTATAGAATACACTATGATACTCAAGGCATTGATTTCATTGTCTT
The DNA here is from genome assembly GCA_900067695.1 of Picea abies. NCBI lineage: Eukaryota > Viridiplantae > Streptophyta > Pinopsida > Pinales > Pinaceae > Picea > Picea abies. Next base: position 14,546 of record CBVK0100020870.1, read on the forward strand.
TGAACTTCCCCATAACTCCAACGTTCTGTGGTTCCTTCTCATTTCCTTCTTCAAACTCTGGTTCCACAATCTTTCCTTTCACGATATCCAACACTTTATTCTTGGAAAGGATGAGATCAATCCTTTTCTTCCATGCACTGAAGTTAGAATCCCCTTCTAACTTTTTTTCTGGCTTCATAGAGTAAGTCATGGTTGTTCAGACTTGGTCAACCCTAGATTTGACCAAAAACTCAAACTTGACATCTTAGCTTACTTAGAGTACCAGGACGTGTGTTAGGGTAGGGTGCACTATTCTATCCAGAAATTAGGTCAATTCCTTCACTTAAGGTGCCTCAACGAGAGGGTTAGGGTTTCTGTAACTACACCTCCTAGTAACCCTAGCGATAGTGATTTAGTAACTACTTCTACTAGAAACCCCAGCAGTAATTCTTGAACAAAATTAGTATCCCTATGGCTATGCTCCCTTCGAGTGGTTAGACTAAATGAAGGAGGTGTGGGCCCATAACCTATTAGAATATGATGGATGTGCTCGTTTAACCATAGACAATACCACTATTGTCACCCAATCATAGGCTAAAGCGACCCTCGAGCACCTTAACCTTGACAGAGAATCATTCCAGAAGAAAACCCTAGGCTATATAGAAAAACAATGGGTGGCGCACCTTTCACCAAGGATAGCACACCAAGAAAGAGTAACACGAGTTGATGAGAGAGTCCAAACCATAACCAAGAGAGAATCCAAGCCAAAATTGAAATCTGCTAGTTGCAACAGTTGGAACAACAACTCTCCTCCAGACTTGCGCACAAACTGGTCAACTGTAGTATGCACAAGTGTTGCTTCTGTAGTTCTAAGAATGCTTGCTAGAATGAAGAGTGGCCTCCTGTATTTATACTAAAACTGGCAAACTGCGTGGGCCGACTTCTCATTCTGGGTGCCTATTTACTTGGTATATAATATTTCCTTTAGTTGACTTCTTCTCTTGGAGGTTAATAACCTAATACAAATTATGCTCTTCATTCAAATTGTCTTATAGGGTTATTAGCCAACTAATTAGGGTTTCTTCTTGCCTCCCAGAATATTCAATTCTCGTCTGGTTTACACATGGAGGTAAATACCTCCCATAGCTACCATAATATCAACACTTATATAGCTCTTACGCGTGTGGCACATATGATCTATCAAATAGGTTTTCCCAGTGATTCTAAGGTCCATCCTTTTTTTCATGTCTCCTTCTTAACAAAGGGGATTGGAAGTAAGTGCCAAACTCAAACAAGTCTTCTCGAGTTGGATGAAGAAGGCTCCATCTAGTTGCAGCCAAAAGAAATCTTGGACCAACATGAGTGTCATATCCATTAGTGCAACATCAAGGAAGTGTTAGTATGGTGGAAGTATACAACTCCAACATATGCCACCTAGGACACAACTACCATTCTGCAACAATTTCCTCATCTCAAGCCTTGAGGACAAGGTTGTTTTTAAGCGGGAGAGCATGTAAGGGACTTAACCTCCCTAACCTCTCACGTAGGTAGAACAATATACTTTCCATGTAATAAAGGCCAATATTAATAAGGTCTAGTAATAAGAAAGAATAAGTCAAATGTAAGAATACCTAATAGAGGTTTCCACTTCTAGAAGATCTTCTTATATATTTTTCTTTTGGTAGATAGATTTAGTATAAATAGGAATAGAGGGTTTGAAGAGTTTTGTCTTGAAAATTATTGTAATAAAGAGTTGCTTTGTTGGAGGTTTCCCCCTCAAAGAGACAAGTGAACATTGTTTCCTATCAATAAAGGTGTTATTTTGGTGTTGTGATTTCATCTACCGTGTTGTTCTCCTTTTATTCTCTGCAATATTCTTGTTTTCAGCTATTATAATAGATCTCGTACTTTACAAATTGGAATTGAGATATCTTAACAACCAAGGGATCCAATGGGAATGATGATGACAAACCCTCTTGAACCCTTGATGAAGTTCTAATGTGTGAGAAATTGCTTAGTGCTTGGTGTGGTTTAACCAATTACAAGTTTAAGGCAATTTTGTCATAATTATCTCTGACACATGGGTATAAGTTTGCATATGGTAATTATATAAAAAATCACTTAGCAACAAAATGAATGGAAACTTTTTAATGAAGCTTATTATATGCTAAAACTGGTTGAAATTTTGTATGTTTGTGTAAACTTTCTTACTACATGAAAAGTGATCTACAACCATTAACTTTATATAAATATTTTAATAAATAACTTTATCCTGAAGTAAGATTTTTTCCAAAATTTTATAAAATACTTATAAAAATAAAAATATTACTTTAAATTTAAGATTCAATGTTTTAGACAATTTTTCAAAATACTTATAACTTATTCTCTTCTTGAGTGTTAGAATAAAATTTTATTTTTTAATATATTTTGATATTTATAACTTTAAAGTAAAGGTAAAAACGTTTTTTCCACTTCATTTACAAATTTACACATAATCGTAATCTCTTTTTTAATCAATGCGTTCTTATCCAGGCCGTCGTTTTTTTATAATACATTCTTATCCAGGCTGTCGGACTTGGTAAAAGATCGTTGGATTCCTTTATAGGTTTAACAGTTTGGCTTTTCAGATTTATCTATAGGAGTAAACAAAGTGCGTTTTTCAGAGATTGAGATATAGAGGTTTTAATTGTATAGCTGTAAACAAAGTGCGTTTGTGTAGAAAAGTTCATTTTTCATCTTATCCACGAAATCAAATTTGGTAAGGAAAAAAAATTATCTGGATGCCTTTCAGAAGCTGAACAGTTTGGCTTTTCAAATCAGATTAAACAAACTGCTTTTTAAGATTGAGATAGGAAAGTGTATTTTTTCGGAGAATGGACAACGATAGTCTCAGTCAAACAGCAAACAGCTGATTGGTGTACATTTATGAAATTTAAATGAAATTATAATTTGATTAAAATTTTTATATAAAAGTTAAATTCATTTGAAAAGAAATTAAATTAAAAAGGATAAATGTATTTCATCTTAAAATATAACATTAAAGTGGATTAGAGTTTTCTGAAAATGATAAGGGGCTTCTTGCTTTTTGGAACAATCTATCTGAGCCTCATGGATGACTTGTTCACATTGGTGACAGTCTTTGTAAATAAAGGGTTGATCTCTTTATCACAATGTAGAGCTCCAGATGACAGTGGATGTTGGAAGTTCCAAGAAAACTTAGTTTATTCATTTTGGTTTCTTTTATTTCTTCACTGTAACACTCCTTTTGTACATCTTTATCCTTCATGGCTAGCTTTCTTAAATTGTCAGTCAAAATTTTTGTCAGGATTGAGACTCGGTTGGGTTCTGTATTTCACCATAGTTTTACTTCCTGGATGCCAATCAAAAAACATCCTGCAGAAATGTGATATTGGTCAAATATGGCTTACTCCAAAATAAATTCATTAACATGGGTGCATTTGAGGGTTTTTGAATAGCAAGGTAACCTTATGTAGTTGGGATCAATACTCATTCATTAATGTCCAGCATATATGCTATACCTTAACCTTACTAGTCACTATACATTCACTATGTCATTTTGCTTAAATTTAACCACACAAAATTCCCACCCAATGAATATCCATTTCTATATATAATCAATAAAACAATAAATAAAAAATAAATGATGAATAATCAATAAAAAAATAAAAAGAATATGTGATTTTTTTTTTTTATTAAATCTATTCAATAACCATTTCTATATAAATAATCAATAAAACAATAAATAAAAAATAAATGATGAATAATCAATAAAACAATAATTTTTTTTTTTTTTTATTAAACCTATTCAATAACCCATATCTATATCAATAATGAATAAAACAATAAATAAATAATAAAAAATGAAAAATCAATAAAACAATAAAAAGAACATAAAAGATTAATAATCAATAAAACAATAAACAAATCATACTGTAGATTTAATTTATTTTGGGCTGCCCACATGGATGCTGGTTTTTACAACAACCACTATTAAATGCAAACTTTAAAGAGACAAATGCAAAAACAGCAAGCTAATTAACCAAGAGATAGCCAGCTAACCTAATGAACCAAGAAAAAATATATAGAAAAAATATATTTGGAAACAACTAGCTAATGACCTAAGAGATACCTAGCTAATAAGAATCTTGCATATCAGTCCAGCCAACCTTGCATATAACTCAAGATTCATAGTCTTTAATTTATTGTGACAACTAAGAATATTCAAAGCATATGAAATCATAACCATTAAAAATATACCTGCAATTAAAACGCCATTAACTCTGACCATACTTGTAATTAAAAGACCATTAATTCTAATCATTTCTAATAAATATACACCTATACAACTAATAAAAAATTTACATTTTAAACAAATAAAATAATTATAATAAAATGATGAAAATTTTGACCACCATCCTAAGGGTTTGCCAACTTATTAAGGACACAGAAGTTTTGGGAATAACTCCCTCACTCTAAAATTACACAACAAATAAGTCCAGATAAACAAAAATCACTTTATTTCACTAATAGCATTCAAATTTCCACGGTTGCTACCTGCAAAGTCTCTCAGCCATCAGGGTTAACTTCAATCCACTGCCCTGTCGACGGGTTAAACATAAAACCGGTGTATGATGTGCGTACAAAAATTCGGCCACGCCATAGTGTAACACACTTCACGAATCTAGCGAATCTAGCTGTAGCTTCTTTTCGGCCATGCGGAAAAGAAGCTACAGCCGTCCAAACTTTTTTCTCACCCTCATACTTTATCACCTGTTGTTGTTCTTCATGGAAAGCATACAACTCCCCGGAAGAAGAAGCCGCACAAGTGAATAGTTCTCCCTCGAAACTCAGCGTATCTTCCAATCTCCATGTTCCCGCACTCGGATCAAAAACTTCTGCACTTTCGTCATATTCGGATAACACCATGAATTTACCTTCAATGAAAACACTGTGCAATCCCAAGCCGTGCGGTTGGATCATAGGAGGCAGAATTTCCCACTTATCTTCCTCTACGTTATATGCTTCTGCAGACGCCAAATCGTTGGAACGCTCACTGATCCCGCCAGCGACGTAAATAAGTCCAGTGGAAGAAGAGACAGAACAGGCAAACAAGCGTCGATCTGTAGGCATGTCAGATCCACGGCTCCATCTGGCAGACTCAAAGTCATAAATGTATACACTCTTCATCATGATAACAAGCTTCCTGTTCACAGCAACGCACTTGCACCATTTTGGGAATCCATCAAAGCGGGGATCATCAATGGGAGGTAGCCTTTCCCTTCACAGGGTCATGTACCATTATTACAAAGACCTCTCTATTTAAAGGATCTTTTTGAATCAAGCATAGCAGCTGCTCGCTCTTTCCAGATATTTTTCTGTCCGCATAGAACTTAGGGTTACTCACCATAGCCTGCCAGCTTCTGCACACAGCTTTCAGGTTATCGTGTGATGTATAAGGTACTCTTAGCAAGCACTGTAGAACAAGATCGTTAGGAAGAACCTCCATTAGAGAATTTCAAACACACTGATAAATTTACCCAAAGGTTTACTAGACGTAAAGGTGCAAAGCGAGGCGAGATGAAAATATGTAAGTGGAGTTAAATATATAATGTGTACCCTTGTTAAGCTCCGTGGGTGAAGGTCCGACCTGAGCCCTTAGGTCCTGGTCTTACGAAGAACCAATTATTAGCCTATGTTCTGATCTGAGCCCTGAGGTCCTGGTCTTAAGGAGAACCAATTATTAGCCTATGTTAGAGTGTATTACTTTATTTTAGTCTCTTACCTTCCTTAATGGCAGGCATGGGTCGGTTTTACCAACGGCCTAATTTCAAGCCCAAAGGCCTAATTTCAAGCCTAAAAAAAGTAAAATTTCAAACTCAAAAAGTAAAAGTGAGTAGATTATGTTAATTTATAAAAACTTATTAATATGTAAAATGTTTTATCTTAATTTTGTAAAAATATTGAAATTTATCTGAACTTAACTTTTATAAAATTTGGCTAAAAATATTTTTTTAGAAAAAATGAAAATTGACAAAAAATTTTGAAAAACAATTTATTAGCTAAATTTAGCCCTTGTTTGTGGGACAAGGGAACCCCCTCTTCTGGATTTGAACCTGTGACCTTTTAAGAGGAAACACATGTTCTTAACCATTAGGCCCACTCAAGCTGTATAATAATAATAATCTATTTTTAAGGTCACGACCAAGCCAGTATACCAAATTGGTGTATGAGACCCCCTTGTTTATGGGACAAGGGACCCCCTCTGCCCAACAATTTGACTAGTAAAGTCTACATATAACATGGTCATCATCCCAACAATAACATTATTTGAATCCACTACATATTATATTTAAATTACTTAAAATTTATTGGGATCCATTACATATTATATTTAAATTACTTGAAATTATGTTTTAAAAAAAATATTTAAATAATTTAATTCTATCAAATTTATTGATTAGTAAGTAATATTTTTTTAAGGGAGTAAGAGTATTTTATTTAACAAAATTAAGGGTCATATCTTCATGTCAATCCACTCGAATTTAAAGATTTATAACTCTCATGTTTTGTTTTCCATATGTTGTTATTAATTAGAAATTTGAGAAAGACATAGTGAGGCTATTTTGTTGCATTCTTGTTATTGCCCCTTGTACATTCATTTAAATGAATTTTGGGCCTCCATGGAAGAGCACATTTGTGTTATTATGGTGAGATACTCTCATCTAGGTGGATATTGGTGGCCACCTACCTATTCCAACTTGCTCTTCTTGACAGTTTTTAGTTCAACGCGTTCTTCTGTACTTCTTTGTAATTGTGGATTCTACACTTCCGGGGTTGTCTGAAGCCCTTCACATCTTCTAGGTGGATATTGGTGGATTTCCACCTAATCCAACTGACTTATTTTGTATGTTGGCATGTCATGACATCTTTGTGTACTTCCAGGGTTGTTTTGGTGCCCTAAACAATGTTTTCTTGGATTTCCATAGTCAAGCTATAGATGGTGTAATGCATAATTCTCTAAAAGGCCTTTCCAATGGGATATCACACTCCTAAAACAGAGGTCGTATGCAAAATTTACGACCCTGAGAAGTTGAGGTACCAACTTACCCATAGGGGCCCACATAACTTTTGGTGTTTCATCTCTTAGGGTTAGGCTTTTGGATGTATAGGGTTTTGACATTCATAAGTAATGTTAAAAAGGCCTATGGAGACTCATTGTAATCATTCTGCTTAAACAAATCCATGTAGCATCCACATCTCTTCTCAATGAGAGATACCACCATTCGAGAAAGTTGTTTAAATTCTGCAGTTTTACAGTTTCATCTTATTTCATTTATTCAATAGAAGTTATTGTTCATTGGATATTTGTTGTCATATATGTGTTATTGTATTCAATCTGTTATTCATTTCATTCTGCTCATAAATTCGCATCAATGGTATCATAACGGTCTTCTCTTCATTTATTTTTCTTCATGCATGTCCTCGACAAGATCTAGTTACAAGAAGTTGGGACTCGAACTAATCAATCCTTTGCAAGATCAACCATGTTGGGCCCGACAACAACCCATGGGGGATGAAAAAGAATATGATGGAGAAGAAGATCCTTTTAAAATGTTGCTTGAGGAATCCCTCATGCGACAAAGGAATGAAATGGTGGACAACTTTGCATAGATCCTTCGACGATTGGCCACAGGAGAAGCATCTTCATCAAGCATCCATGAAACCCCCTTCAAAGTAAAACTAAATTTGAAGCATGGTCTAGCTGAGGAGACAAGAGACTATCAGCCCGAAGTACCACAGAGTCCCGCAGACCAAGGCTGACCCAAGTTTCCTTTTGACAAAAATAACAGGATAGGAAGAAAAATATTCTGAAAAAGGAGGGTCATGCGTGAAAGGAAGAAAAGACAGAGGATAGATGGAGAAGAGAATGCTTGGTGCTCTCCAGCAGATGATGAAAAAAAGGTTGTGAGATTGATACTAAGGGAGTGTCTGATAAACCTTATTGAGGTCATGACAAAGAAAGAGATCTCTGAGGGTTTATTGAGAGCAGGATAGACACATCGAGGAAGAAGACATGACCTGAGTTCAAGATAATGAACTTTATGCCGAGGGAGCATCTAATAAACCTCATAGAGACTGTGATAAAGAAATAAATCTCTGAGGAACTACAAAGACTTCCCTAGTTATATCATGGCTTGGCATGGGGGTGGCCAGAGTGATAAGAATGAATGGATCTAAGCCTATGGTTGAGTGGAAAGGAGGACACCCACAATTAATCGGTTAGTTGCAACTTATAATGGCTAAGTATCTCATTTACCCTAAGCTCATGAATTGAATTGCATGATTGAATGTCTATGTCCATGTCTAAGATCTGAAACGTTTGATTTACAATGGGGATGCCTGATTTTTCTTCTGTAAATGGTTACATGTGAATGAATTAATGTAAGGTGATAAGGTAGGCACCTTGACAGGCTCCAAGATACCTCACCATGTCATAGAACTTAGAGCTCTACGAATTCAGAGGGCGCTTCCTTCAAACCAGTAGAATGAGAGTCCACAGGGTTGTGCTCACTACCTTAACTAAATTTCAGCTAAGAATTAGGAGTGTAATCCTTAGAGATTAACAAAGTATCCATGTGACTAGGGCTTGGGAAACCTACACCAGCCTGAAAGGAGCTAGCCATTTTGTCTTCGAGACTTCGGTACTTGTGACTCCACAATCCTTGAAAGTAGTTGAAGGCCATAGTCACGAATCAATGAGGATCTATGATCTAGGGATCCCGTTTAGATCTCTGTCAGCCATTAGATTTGACCTAGGAAGGGAAGCATTAACCTCTTTGGTGAAGTCTTACTTAGGGAGATCTGCAAAGGTCTAGCGCCGAAATGCCCAAAAGCTAGAGTTGTGGAGTAAATCTATATTGTTGAACAGGAGGGACATGTGCCCACAAATCGACGGTTATCCAGGACTACGGGTATTCGGTAACTTAGAAATGCGCAAGTTTTCCCAGGAGGTCAGCAAGCCATAGTAAATCTTGGTCGTAGGCACAGGGTACACATGGCGACAGATCCGGCGTGGTTCGGAAGGAAAGTCGAGAGATACACGCCAAACTCTTGAATGTTGAACTACCGAAGTAACGAGGACCTTTGGATGAATGGGCACATGGCAAGAAATCCACTTGCCCATATATATTCAACCATATATATTGGAATTTGGTAAGATTGATGTCAATAAGATCTAAGGTAGACATAATATCCTCCAGATATTCCTTGAATGCTTCAAAGACAATGCTTCCCCCTTTCTTTTCCTTTGAGTGAAAATTTGTATTAAAATCACCTGCAAGTATGAAGTTTGGATGGACGTTCCTTTTGCAAATGTTGAGAAGGGAATTCCAACAAGAAAATATTTCCTGAGAGAGAGAGATAAAATGCATGTAAATATTGAATATGGAAAAGGACGTACTAGATGGTAGGTCTTACAAATTGGTTTGTAACCATTAAATCATACTTTTGCAACTTTCTAGCTTGAAGACCTAAGGGTCCTAGGGAGTGTAAATACTATCTAAGGCACCTCTCGAACCAACCTCCACACCTTTGCATGAATTCCAAATGTAATTTATTTCTTGAAGGACTTCAAAATCCTTCAATTTCATTTCTTGGAGTAGAAGAACTTGAGGGTTTCTAACTTAACCAGATCTTGAATTAAATAAATCTTATGTATACTCTCAAGTCCTCTACAATTCCAAGTGAATACCTTCATCATTTGGAATATTTTGGGATTCCCTTTTTGGAGGGGTTATATCCACCTTGATTTCGTAAATCTGGAGACTCCTTCTAAGTATGACCATCTAGGGTGCCATGTTTCCCAAGTTCTATTTCCTTCCTAGATATTGATTCACACCTTTGGATATTTGATTTTTTTTTTACCTTTTAGACAGGTTTTTTTAGGGAAGACTATTGTTATGTTTTTTCATCTGTTCTTTCAATAATTTATCCATCTTCATGCTCCATTTGAGGGTCTTAAGGGGAAGGGATTTCCAGGGTGATTTCAAAGCCACCAACCACTTGAGGGATTAGGGGAATAGGGAGGGGAACTTCCACAGGGTATTCCTCATGATATGAAAGAAATTCATATTGGTTTTTGGATGACATCGAGTGATGGCCTTACTTGTGGCAAGAGGGGCCTTACTTGTGGAAAGAGGAAACACGTTCAACATGAGAGATTGGATTGGAAGGAGTTCTTATGGAGGTTAAGTCTTGGTCAAGATTGAACCCCTTTTTGGAGGATTTTCTTTCCTTTTTGTCTTTTTACCATTGTTCTGCACATTCCAAAGATGGTTCTTGAGAATTGGATTCTGAGACATTCTTGGAAAATTTTCCATACTCGCAGAACAATTTGCACTTAAAAGGGAGTTTCTCAAAGTCTAATGGTTGTAGATAGGACCCATTTTCCGAGGTAATCTTAATAGAATTTGTGAGACCTTTCTCCAAATCAATCTCAACAAAGATGTGGGTGCATTCTTCCAGTTCTTCCTTGGGTTTAGTTCCATAGATATATTTACCTAGGCATTTTTTTATATTGCGGATGGTGTCATCATTCCAACAATGGAGGGGAAGAAAAGGTAGGCAGAGCCAAGCTAGGACTGCATAAATAATGTCATTTTCTCAGTCTAAATTCATTGTCCAACTATTTAAGTGCATGCCTTTAGATACCATGAAATATGGACCACTTCTAAAGATTAGGTCTTGATCATATTTTTCTTCAAATATAAAAGAAAAAAATCCTCTACCACAACCCAGAGGTCCATGGTCCGAGGGGAAGCCCATATTCCCTTGAATTATCCAATGAAGATGTTTTCAACAAACTTCATAGCAAGTGACCTAGAGCTATCATGTATAGGGATGGATGGAATTTCATCGAGATTGTTGAAAAATCTGGATGGCAATTGATTGGTGGATTTGGGGAGATCTTTGACCAGCAAGGCAAAGGCATCAATGTCAAGGTGGGGAAAATCCATGAGGCTGAAGGAGAGAGGCAGATAGGGTTTTGTTGAGCATGATTGCATCCAAGCTATGATTTATTACTTACAAGTCTCAAGAAACTATATCTTTCAGAAAGAGTAACTTGAGATTTAACTATGCACGAGTTTTTAGAATGTTCATCACTCATATTTATAACAAATCTTTAAATCTAACACTAATGTCATTACTGGAATGACAAGCAACAACTTTAGCAAAGTAGCAAAGTCCAATCAACTTTAGCATTACTGGATTTGAGGGAACGTGGAACAACTTCAAAGTAAACGACAACCAAACAACTGAAAATTATGAAAGGTACATACAAAACAAGTTCAATGAAAGCCATTCCAACTGAATCTTCAAGTATAAGTCCACATGATAATGTTTATAACATGTAGCATGAGGCCAATAATCTGAGATGTAACCAGAAAGTTTCCATTCTTAGCTGCTTACAGTATATACTTGGCAACATTTTTGGATGTCTCTGCTTGTATGTACAGGCCAATCACCTTCAACATCTTCAATATCTTTGTGTGAGCCTCTATACCACCTGCAATGTATAACATAGCTTGTATTAAAGATTTCAAATATAAATATATGGATATGGTGTGTACTCCTATGTCATATGTTTGTTTCAATGTCTCTATGTTAACCTGTAACCTACATTATATATATAGGACAGAGTAAAAAATTCAAATATAAATATAAATATTGTATATACTCTTTGGGCATCTTTAACTTGATTGCAAACTTGGGGTATTCAATGGCCCTCAAGCAAAGCCAATAATTAGTAATTATTTATGATTTTACTAGTTAGAATTATTTTTCATGCATATTTAAAAATATTAATAATTGTAAGATTACTAAATTTCTTTGTTGAATTTTGAATATATATTTTTTTAAATAATATTTATTAAACAATAACAATTTAATTTTAAGATTATAATTTATTAGATATTAAATTGATATATAAAATTAAATTAATAAATATTAATTATATTTCAAATAGAAAAAAAATTATATAAAAAGTTTAGAGTATACTTTTTAAAAGATCCAATTCATCATTTATAAGTCATATATGTCAATGAAATATAACCATAAAGGTAGAGATAATGGCCACACTAAGTTACTACATAGTTTCATGGGGAATTGAATTGTTGCAATACTCTTTAGAACCAATTCCAAATGATAGGAGTTGGGATTTACTTTGGTATTCTAAATGAACTTCATTTGGTTAATAACAATAGTGATGTGGGTTAACATTATTTGAAATGCATTCAAGGTATAGTTCAATTTTTGAGTCATATTGTAGTTAAGATATCCTAATGGCCAAGTGAGTCAATGAGAATGTTGACTCAATACTGACAACAATGAAGAAGTTCATTTGGTTAATAACAATAATGATGTGTTTTAACATTATTTGAAGTGTAACTTTCAAGTATAGGTCAAGGGAGCCAATGGGAATGTTGATTTTATAGGCACACCAATGAAGAAGTTAATTGTTTATTGGTTCATTGCCTTGAGTTCTAATGTGTGGGAGGTTTTTTAGTGCTTGGTGTGGTTTGACCAAGTACAAGTTTAATGTAATTTTACCATAATTATATTTAGCATATGGATAAAATTTTGCATATGATAAATCTATATGGAACATCACTTAGTAGTAAAATGAATGGAAACCTTATAAAGGATTTTATTCTATGCTAAAACTTGTTGGAAGTTTGGGTCTAACATAATTATAAGGATAAAATTTAGTGATTAGATATTTGTGTAAACTTTGTTATTGAAAGGGAAAATGTTCTATAACCATTAACTTTATATATGATTATATATGATGTAGCTAATAGATTAAGATTCATTCACAAGATCTAAAAACCATGCAAACACACGAGAATGGAAAATTACTCTCTTTTATTCCTTCTTCATCCTAACTATTAAAATGGAAGTTCAACCCCTCATAACTACTCTACGAGATTTTCAAAAAAAACTAATTTTAGGAAATTCTCACATGAATCTGAAACTAGCCACTAACAAAGAGCTAACTAGAGAGACGTTATTTTCAACTCACTTTTCTGATTAAGTTCATAAACTAAGAGATAATTGATAATTAAAAATTTTAAAAATCTCGTAAAAATAATAAAACCCCAATTTGAGGCTTCATATGAAGGAATTTGGCCCCCAAAAGGTGTTGAAATGATGTCTGATATGAAGGATTAGATTGACATGGTAATGAACTCTTCAAGATGTAGTCCAAAATACTAACCGAGTAGAAAGTTATGACCCTTGGAAAATCTGTGCATCATTATCCTCTGGTTGAAAAGAATGCAGATCTTGCAAGTTACTATCTTCAAAATGTTGTCACTCAATGCAATCTAGCTTTAGGAAGTCCCCCTCTACAATCCATGTAATCATTGTTGGTTCTACACCTTCCTACTGGAAAATATATCAATTGTATTGGCCTTGCCGAGAATGAAGGGTCTTCTTATCTAAATGTGCACAATCTTTTGCATTTTCTTGTTCAGAATGGCAATTTTCCAATCCACCTCTACCTCACTATCATCACCCAAATCATTCCCATGGAATATATACAAATCATAAACATTAAACATAGGGAATATATCGAGAGAAGCTGGTAAATCGATCTTATAGGAATTGTTGTTGATTTTCTTGAGAATTTGGAAGGATCAAGTTTCTTATACTTCAATTTATGGTAGGTTCCTCTAGGAACTCACTCTTTCCATAAATAAAGCATCACCAAATTACCTTCATTGAATACCTAGTATTTTCGGTGATCATATTTTATAATTTTATTTTGTTCATTACTGGGTTGCAGGTTTTGTCTCACATGTTGCTCCAACTATTGAATTTGTTTTGCAAATGCTTCTACATTATCATTGATCCTATCCCCAAGTGGTAGCTACACCAAATATAGGACACCCATAGGATTTCTACCATAAACAACCTAAAATGGATATTTACCTATAGATCTATTTACTGAACTATTGTAGGCAAATTCTTCTTGAGGTAAAGCCAAATCCCACTTCTTGGGATTCTCTCCAACAAGGCTCCTTAACAGGTTTCCCATGTTTGGAAATGAAGAAAACTTCCACACTAAACCTAGCATAAGAGAGGAAAAAATAAATGAAGAAAGTAAATGATAGATAAAAAACACATTACACAGAGATTTTACCCTGGAAACCCAAATGGGTAAAACCAACATTCCTTGAGAATTCTTCTCTCTTGTTGTCTTATTAATTCATGATAAAAGGTTACATGTCTAACCTTGGTCCCCACCTAAGACACAATCAATATTATACCCTCTTGTTTGCACAAGAACAACCTTATAGTCAATTTGGCTTACATCGGCATGACCAACAACCTCTAAATATTTCTGTAAGGATTACTTATTCTAATATTACCCTTTTCATCATTATAACATACCTTATTTATAGGATTTACAATATGAAAAACCCTAAAGACAATACACCCAAAAAATGTTACAGATCTTTGCAGATCATTGGCAACAAATCCCGTGAATCTCAGGATTATGATACAGTCAACTACAAAGTCGGATTACTAGTCGACTACCAATCAACCTTCATTTGGTCTTCAGTCAGTCATCTCATGCCTGCCTATCGACCTATTTTTGGTTGGCCTTGCTATCGATATCTTAGAATTTTACTTTACCCATTCAACTACCTTGATCTTCGACTTGCTTTCGATCTAACTCAACTTCGACTATTAGTCGATACACCTCAAATTTCAGTGCAAAGAATATAACAACCCAACATTCTCCCACTTCTTGTTTTCTTTGATGAAACCGAGAGATTCATGAAAACTCATTTACAAACCCAGGGAAACAATGCCCATTGCATCTCTGCACCAAGAGAACTTCACAACACTCACACACATTTTCAAAGAGTCTATTATGTTTTCCAACGTATCTACTTTCTCTAGAACCACCTTGTTGCGCTCCACCATGTCTCTCATGAAATGGTATTGTACATCAATATTCTTAGTCTTAGAATAATAAGCAGGGTTATTTTCCATAAATATTGTGCTATAAATGTTGCAACTTATCTTCATAGCTTTCTGCTCGAAACCAATTCCTAAACATAACTTTTGCAGCCATACTACTTGTTTTCTTCCATGTGTGGATTCCATGTATTCAAATTCTATTGTTGACAAGGCTACAATTGTTTGTCACATACTCATCCAGTTGATTTTTCCACCAAACATCTTGAATACATATCCACTGGTCTACCTTCATCGACCCAGATCACTATCGCAGTCATTGTTGACAAAGCCATGTACATTTAATTCACTATCACCTCTTGGGTTTCCTTGATAGCATATAGTATAGTCTTTTGTGCCACATAAATATCTAAATACTCTTTTGACAGTTTTCCAGTGCTCCTTTCCAGGGGTTTAAATGAATCTTTTCAAAACTCCCACTGCATGGGCAATGTTTGGTTGAGTGCTAACCATCACATACATTAAACTACCAACAACACTTTCATAGGGAATATGTTCCATGTCCTCTATTTCCTCCTACTTCTTTGTAAATTGTTCAATAGTTAGCCTTTCTCCCATAATAATTGGCAGCTTCATAGGTTTGCATATGTTGAAACATTTAAAAATTGTTTCAATATACTTTGTATAGTTCAACAAAAGCTTTCTAGTTTCTCGCTCTCTCTTAATCTCCATTCCCAGAATGAAGTTTGCTACACCAAGATCCTTCATGTCAAAATTCTAGGATAGATGCTTCTTCACCTCCTCTATTGTGTTCCTGTTGTTTCCAATCAGCAACCTGTCATAGACATAGAATGCTACATATATGAAACACCCACATTCTTGTTTGGAATATATGCAGTGATCAACTTTTCTTCTCACAAATCCTAAAGTAAGGATGTATGTGTTGAAATTTTGGTACCACATCCTTGGTGATTGATTTAAACCATAAAGGGATGTTTTCAGTTTGCACATTAAATATTTCTTTCCCTTTACTACAAATCCTTTATGATTTTTCATGTACATTTCTTCTTCTAGGTCCCTATGTAGGAACCTTATATTTACATTCATTTGTTCTATTTCTAGATCGAACGTTGCATCTAGATACATTAGTACTCTAATGGAAGTTATTTTTGCAACACGGTAAAAAATCTCACCGAAGTTGATTCCTTAGATTTGCGTATATCCTTTCGCTGCCATTTGAGATTTGAGTTTATGGACTTGTCCTGTGACATTCATATTCTTCTTGAATACCAATTTTTTACCGACATGATTTATTCCACTAGGTAATTTGACTAAATCCCGTATATCATTCTGATACAAGGATGTCATCTCTTCGACCATGGCATCCTTCCAAATTTTTTCGTCTCTTGAGTCTATTGGATCCCCGACTAAATTGGGCTCTTTGTCGATCACAGTTAATACAAATGCAGAATGGAATTTGAAAAGAATCTACCTTTCAAATGGTTTTCTTACTTTTTCTGACCTCCTTAAAACTGGGGTCGATTGTTCCACCTCTTCATATGATTCGGTTGACTCATTTGAATCACCTTCTTCATTCGTTAGTTAAAACCACGCCTTCTCTGGATTATTCTCGATCTAAACAATTTCTTCAGGCTTAGAATTCCTTCTGAATTCTATGAAACCACATTCTAAATGCTCATTGTTCTGCTTGATGCAGGATCCTAGAGCTTATATCCTTTCATTCCTTATTTGTATCCAATGAAAATATATTGTACTTTCATCTTGTCCACTTTCTCTTGTTTTCCTTGGGAACATGCACAAATGCATTGTATACAAATACTCTGAGAAGTGAAACCAAAGGCTTCTGATCTTACCATACTTCATGTGGAGTCATGTCAACTAGCACCGATGAAGGAAACATATTCACCATATAATTTGCAGTGTCACCTGTCTCTTCCCATAATTCTTGTCTGAGCCCAACAACATTGAGTGTGCCCCTTGCCTTGTCCTTCAATGTTTTGTTCATTCTCTCAACAACTCCATTTTGATGTGGGGTATATAGTGTGGTATTTTGATGTGATATGCCACACTTATTATAGAAATGATCAAGTTATTTTCCACAAAATTCACCATCATTGTCAGTTATCAGCATATTAATCTTCTTATATATCTTGTTTTCTACAAGAGATTTAAAATCCTTGAATTTCTCAAAAACCTTTGATTTCTTCCTCAGGAAATATATCCATGTCCTCCTGGAAAAATCATCTATCAATGAGACATAACAAATGGATCCACCAAGTGAAGGAATTGAAACAGGGTTAAACACATCACTAGGAACCAATTTTAGAATCTCATTTTCCCTTGTCACACCAGATTGGAACCTCACATGACTTTTCTTTTCATATATAAAATGCTCTTGAAAGCCAACTTCTAAATTACATTCATGAAAATCTTTGACCAAGACTTTTTTATGCATAGCTCAAAGTCATTTTTTTCTAATGTGTCCCATGCTCTCATGTTGTAGCATGGTCAAGTCGACTTTATGATGCCTTGTCAAGTTGGTTTGAATCAACTCATCCTGATTCAAATCAATTTTAGTCAAATTTGAGTCGAGTTGAGTCAAATTAGAGTTGACTTCAACAACAACAATGTTATTGCATCGAGTCAAGTTGAGATTCCCCAATAAATTGTATAGGGTTCCACTCTGAACTCCTTTCATTAAAACCATCACACCTTTGACCATATTTCAGGTATCGTTCTCAAATAGAGTGTGCACCCCTGCATCACTCAACTTACTGATAGATGTCAGTTTTCTTTCCAAATCTGAAATGTGTAGCACATCTATAAGGGTTATACTCCTCCCATCCTACAATATTGGTTGAACTCCTCCTTGTCTGACAATTTTGGTTTTTGATTCATCCCCCAAGAACACATTTCCTCCATCATATCATTGATATTCTCATAATCATTCTCTATGTGGTGTCATATGATAGGATGTTCTTGAGTCGATCAATGAAACATCTTGAATTTACTGTATATTGTTCGATGCCATGTACACATCACAATCCTTATCATGAGTCATCTTTCTCTTAGTCAACTGCTTCTCGTGAGATCTTGTACTGACTTCCATTGGCTTTGACTTGCAGTCCATTTTGTAATTCCCAACTTTACCACATTTCCATCATTTTCTTTTCGACCAAACTGAGGATTTAGATCTACCCTTCGACTTAAACTTTATACCAGAAAATTTTCCTTCATCTTTGTCTATTAGTCGACCTATCAGGCTCTCACTACTAAAGCATATTTGTTTGATCCTTCCATTCTCTTCCTTCTCATTTCTTTAGATAGTAGAGATGAAACCATGTATTCTAGTGCTAATTTGGTTGTATTACTCCCTATATCCACGATTAAGATATTGCAAGAGTTTGGAAAAGAACATATAATAGGATAACACATTTCTCCTCCTCAGTGATTTTAATATCCACAAATGATAACTAGATTATAATTGTATTACACACATTTAAATGATTAGTCACTCAACTTCCCTAAATCATCCTCAAAAGATGCAATTTCTTTATGATAACAAACTTATTTACCAGATATTTATACTAGTACAAGCTCCCCAACTTGTTCCATGGTTTCTTAGTTGAATCTTCATCTGATACATTCAATAATATTGAATCTTCAAGACAAAGTTGAATCGTACTCCTTGTTATTCTCTCACGTTTCTCCCATTCGTTTGTCAACATACATGTTAGCATGTTATGTGGACATATTGTTATTCATTGTTCTCAATTTATAAGAAGATTTTCAATTTAAAGCTTCCAAAGCTCAAAATTTTGGCCATTGAATTTTTCTATATTTATTCTTGAGCCACTCATCATTCTTTAAGATGATCTTTAACATAATTTTTGACTTACAAATCTTACTGAACCTAGGGTTTAGCTTAGATCCAATATTTTTAAATCAATCTGTTAGCGATCAAAATGTAATAGTAATTTTGAGAGCGTTTTCATGTCTCTCAATTTGATTCATTATTTTCTCCAATCTTTTGGTCAATATCTTGATTTCCAAGTGCTTCATTAATCGCTTGGTGATTGAGTTTACACAGTATCCTTTGACCTTCTCCACTTGACCTGCAAAATCAATGAATTGTTTAGTCGTAATATATTATCTCTAGTCATTTTCCTAAGTCTAGAGCCTCTAATCTCAAAACACTCAACATTCCAACTATCAAGTTATCCCATATATCGATATACCAAACTCCAAGCTATAAAGTGAGCCACAAATCTAGCCATGAGTCAGCTACAAGTCAGTTATAAGTTAACCCTAAACTCAAACCACGAGTGTTCAAAGCCTAAGCCCAACCCTAATTCTGTCAAACACATACACTTATCAAAGCCAAACTCTAGTCCACATGTTGGTTAATTGTTGACATATCAAGCCAAGTACAAACACCGAGCCTTTTTCTCTACATGTCAAACTAAGCCTAGCCTTCATTTTTTTTGTCTTTTTGCAAAATTTTGGTTGGGCACACAGGCCAATTGTCATATCGAGCCAATTCTTATGCCAATTCGGCACATTATGCAGAGCCACGAGTTAATCTATATGATCAGGCTGCTAGCTAAGTCCGAGTCAACACATAAATCAAACAAAGCAAAGAAAGACAGGTGCCTTATGTCGAAATCGTGTATATGTTGATTTGGTATCTACGTGTGAGAAAGATGTATATCGTGTTAAGATGCAGTGTTTGAGCAAACTCTCATACCAGTGTCATTTATCAGCTACCAGATATGTCCTAGAAAAACGTGATCAAAACACAACAAATATCAAGGGTTGTGTATACAGAAGACCTCCAAAGGTTTGAAGAATAAGTCTGGTGGTTTATCAAGGAATCATTGACTGCCCAGCTTCAAGAATCAAGTTCTATTTAACACTTGAATTCCATGTGTATAAGATTGTATAGCTGGCAGTGACATTGATCGTGGCAGCAAGTCTGCAACAAGATTTGTAAGGGTATTATTGCTTCAGGTATTCATGATTAAAAATTAGACAGCAAAGCAATTGATTCATTGAAGGTGTCAAATGCTTGCTACCAACAGATGAAATGATTTAGGTATCATCGTCAGGTGAAGCACATGCAAAGCAAAGGCTGAGAGTTGTGCTCCTTTGGCTCATGTGATGCTCATATAGGGAATACGGTTGATCGCGATCCAAGATGGTGTTGCATTTTCTTTCTCGATCCGCCTCAAATAAAAGCATTCCTGCATTCTATTCTTTCTTGAGAAAATGATAGTCTTTGACTCGTTTGCAGAAGTAAAGTTGTGAAAAGAAAAGCAGTAAAATGTTTATTGTTTCAGCATCAGAGAGATATTCTAGAATAAATGCTTCTGTTAAAATATAAGGTGGTTTATCCAGTGCATCAGGATCAAATAGTGTCTCATATGAAAATCTCAAGGTGAGAATTTAAGTTCAGCTATTTAAGCATGTTGATAATCATCCAGGAAGTACTGTGTTGGATACTAAAACAAAGGAGCTCAACCATTTGTAATTGCCCATACTCTGTTTTGCAATGTTGTTTGAAGGTATTATGGTATGCATAGTAGTTCCTCTTCTCTTTTGAAAGTAGGAAATCCATCACAAATTTGATAGAAAATAGGTAATGGGGAAGGTTTTCATATGTTCACTGAGAAGGGTTCACCTAGGCTAATTTCAAATAAAAGAAATCAAGAGTGCTATCCAAAAATGGCTCACTGTTGTTCTTGGAGCTTCAACTACACACTGGTACCAACTTTATTATGCCTTGTCTCAGCCTATTTGTGTAATGGTTGAGCAAGTTATTACAGGTCAGCTATTTATGTTTGCTCACAGTACACAGAGCTATAGAACAAGGATCAGTGCTTAGACCGGAAGAGCACACGTCTGAACTCCAGTCACCTCAGCTT
>CBVK0100020871.1:0-35472 GCA_900067695.1 Picea abies
TCTTCCGATCTCACTTGAATGTATGAAAGGATTCATCCTTAGTCTTCAAAAAATAAACCCAACACTTTCGTGAGTAATCATCAATAAAATTAATAAAATGCGATGACTTACCCAAACTCTTTTTCTGCATAGGACCACAAATGTTTGAGTGAACTAACTGAAGTGGATAATGGACCCTCCATGCATTTCATTTTGAAAATTTCTCTCTTGCATGTTTTCCTTTAGCACATCCTTCAAAAATATCCTTTTGTTCTTGAACCTTAGGCAAACCATAAACTAATTCTTTTGATGTTAGAAGCTTCAGACTATGAACATTCAAATGTTCATACCTGAGATGCCACAACCAACCTTTTTCCTCATATGCCATATTGGCAAGATGGTTGTTATGTTCTCCAAACATCAATGGGAACATCCTATTCTTTGACATAGGCACAACTGTAACGACCCTATTGCCTCTATTCTTATCATAAATTGTACATTGTTGATTTTCAAACACCACCTTATAATTTTTCTCACACAATTGGCCAACACTCAATAAATTATTCTTTAATTGTGGAGTGTAATAAATGTCTTTAACACTTTTCATACCTTCTTTAGTATGGACTTCCATAGATCCTTTTGCAGAATCCTCCAATGCTTTGTCATCACCCAACTTGATCTTGGATTTGAAACTCTCATCCATTGTAGAAAAGAGCTCCTTATTTCCAGACATGTGGTTAGAACACCTTGAATCTAAATACCTCTTTAGTGTCATTTTCAACTTTTTTATAGGATAAAAACAAGTTGATTGGAGAGGCCTCATCACCTTCTTGAGCATATTTAACACCTTTTTTATTATTACCTTCTTTTAATCTACAATCCCTTTCAAAGTGACCATACCTTTTAAAATAATAACACTGGATATTTCTTTTATCAAATCTGGCTCTTCCTCTTCCTCTTGAACCACCTCTTCCTCTTGAATAATTATGATTTTGACCTCTACCTTGGCTTTGGTTGCTTTTGCTGCTAGTGTTGGCATCTTCATTCTTTGTAATTTGCAATTTTGAAGAAAAATATTTCTCGCCACTTTCTCCAAATGAATCTATCAATCTTTCTTCATGAGACATAAGGGATCCAACTAGGTGATCAAACTGAAGAGTAGACAAATCCTTGCTTTCTTTAATGATTATGGAAACATGGTTCCGCCTTGGTGTTAGAGACCTCAACACTTTTTAAATCCTAACCTCTTTCTCCACAATTTCTCCAAGAGTAGCCA
Source organism: Picea abies (assembly GCA_900067695.1). Classification (NCBI taxonomy): domain Eukaryota; kingdom Viridiplantae; phylum Streptophyta; class Pinopsida; order Pinales; family Pinaceae; genus Picea; species Picea abies. The sequence goes on from CBVK0100020871.1 coordinate 1,256, forward strand.
TTTTATTGATTACATCTTTTACTCTCACACAATAACCACTTACATTTTCAGCTTCTTGCATCTTCAAATTCTCAAATTCTCCTTTCAATGTTTGTAGCTTGACAACTTTGACTTGATCACTGCCTTGGTAAGCTTCTTGTAGAGTCTTTCAGGCATCCTCTGTTGTCTTTGCACTTGTAATTCTTGGAAACAAGATTTTATCAAGAGCAATTTGAATATGAAATAAATCTTGAGCATTCTTCTTTCTAGATTCATTCTTAGCTACTCTATCATTTGCAGTAAGAGTGGTCCAATCTTCTAGCTCTACATAACCCGTTTCTACAATCTCCCATAGATCTTTCCCTATCAAAAAGGTCATCATCTTGATGCACCAATAATCATAATCACTTCGATTAAATTCTGGAATGGGCAAGGAATTAGAGTTTGACATGATTTCCCTAAAACAACAACCAACTCTAATACCAAATGAATGATCTATGCAGGCCTATCTCTGGACTAGATAATCATTCAATTAGAAGAGGATAACAATATAGCAAATGAGAAAATCACAATATCATAGAAACGGGCTTACAATCCATGCATAAAGAAAGAAGAAATTCTTATTGAGGTAGTTGCACAAAAAAAAGTGACGTTCAATTGTGATCAAACTTGATCTTCATAACAATACATAGCCTCATAAAACAAATAGTTAGTTGCTCCTGATTGAACACTTACAATAATTTATTTTGGAAAACTACTCATGCATTTTGCATTCATTATTTAGTTAGACAATCTATATCTAAACAATAATTGACATAAAAGAAAAATGCAAATAGACTACATCATGTCACATGATTGACAAGACTGCATCAATTACCAACAAAATTGCATAGAACTTATAATGGGAAGCAAACACCCAATACACACACAATGAAGGAACCATAAAACATAACAAGTGTATTAAAATTGAAATTTCATGAATAATACCTTTTGTCTCAATGGACAATCATCTTTCTCAATGAATGCTCATTCTTAGTGCCTTGCTCCATTTCTTATGCGGCCTTAACATTCACAGACCCTGCTTGAACTCCCTTGACAACTAATTATGGAGTCTCATGTACAGTTTCATTCAAATCTAAAAGAGTAGGGTGTGTACATCTCGAGTAGGGTGTGTACATCTCTGTAGACTTTAATAGCATCATGAATAATAAGTGGCTCTTAGCTTTCTTCCCTTTCTAACAAACCACACCACCTGAAAATGAGCCAAGAATTCTTGAGTTGCTCATCCCTCTTTTCTCCAAAACCTCGGTTGTTATCCCTCAATCACTGTTAGAAGGAAGATCAGACGATTCACGATTCAATTCTAAACATCCAAGTTATCCTTCAAATCCTGACCATCGGATTTCTAAAATCAAAATCAAATTTCTAATTTGCATTTGTCCTTATGGAACCTTATTTAAAGATGTGACATAAAATTAAAAAGAAGATACGAAAAAATTAAGAGCGAGGACTATTTTTTAATAGGAAAACAATGAAAAGTATACTAATATATAATGTCAATGATTCTAAATATTAAATTTGAGGATCATGACATCATAACGTTTAATATTTAATCTTTCAAATTTTATTAAAAGGGAATGTAGTATCCGGTTGTGAGCTTTATGTTTATATGAAAATTTCTGCTTGGAACATTGAAATTGAAATTTATTATTTCAAAGGCACATAAAATTTATCATAAAATCTAGAAACTTAATTAAATTATGCAAACAAAAACGGACAAACAGCAAGTCAATAAGACAACCATTAATTCACTAGTTATTAACCGATGATAGCTCCTGCAGCTACATGGAAACCAAATATGGTTCAGCCAGATAGAGATGAAAACCAAAAAGGCGAGCAGTTGCTTGATATATTTGAATGTTTGCGGGGTCCTCGGTTGCTTTGGATGTTATTCTACGTCTGGGCGTTCTACCTTGCCTTCTAAGTATCATAAACTGTGATTTCATAACAATCGCGATACAGGCACCATACCTAACAAAACCATTTAACGTATTCAAATGGAGTTTACGGTCTTCACAATTCATACGGATTAGTCGCAAATGTGGGTCATCCCCAAATAGTGGAAGTCACCTCTAACTATTATTACAGATTAGGTGCTACTTACTCTCTCACTCTGCTTTGGAGTGAATTTTAATCCAACCAGTCGGGTGATTTGGGCCCTCGAACGATGAATCCAGTGACAGCGGAACGCAAAGTTGGTGGTTGTGGCAGTGCAGTTGGTATGCCCGATAGAGTTTTAAGACTTCAGATTTGTGTGTAGTAGCAGGAGCTGCGATGGAAAAACCAACCATATAAAACTATTTCCATTCGTGCAGGAAACAGGACGGTGAGATCATGGAAGCCAAGGCGGGATTTGTTGCAGGTTCTTATAAGCGGAATGAACTTGTAGTAGTCCATGGACACGATGAGGTGAGTGGGTTTTTATGTTTTTTCAGTATTGAATTTCATGTGAAGAGACGATCAGCGGGGTTTTCATATTTGTGGTGTCTTTTCAACGGTCATGTGCAGCCCAAGCCCATCAGGCAATCCATCGTCCAGGAATGCCAAGTCTGCGGAGATAAAATCGGTCGCAACCCCAATGGGGAACTCTTCGTCGCCTGCAACGAGTGTGGATTCCCTGTTTGTCGTCCCTGCTATGAGTACGAGAGAAAGGATGGGAACCGGTGCTGCCCTCAGTGCAAGACTCGGTACAGGCGTCACAAAGGTACCAACCATATATATATATATATATATATTTGTAAACTCGTCCTTTAGGTATAGAGTATCTGCCGAGAGTGAACTGTTAAGCTACTCCTTAAATTCATCCTTTAGGTCATCTTTTAGGTATAGGTCATCTTTTAGGTATAGCGCATTAGGTGAAGGAGTAAGTTGTTAAGGTACTTTTTACTTAAAAATTACAAGTTCGGAACCACTAAAAAAACCACTAAAAACACCTCAAAATCTAACTATGTTAAAGACTGTAAGATCCTGATGATTTTAACCACTTAAATGTTTCTGAATACATATAAAAAATAGTATAACTGAATATATATGAGAGTTAAAACTCTCTTGAAATTTATATTATTATTGGTATACATCTCTACTGAACTTATATTATTATTGTTATACATCTCTAATGTGAACATAAACCAAAAATATATTCTATTTTATTTTATTTTTAAAAACCCAGATATATATTTCCTAGCTGAATTTTCTGTAACAGGTTTAGGAATCTAAATTCAACACCTTTCAAAATCTGTATATATAAGTATGAATATACAATTTTGTTAAACAAAAACATTCAGCTTCAGCTGCTTTACATGATCCTTCAGACATAAATTGCACATATCATGTCCATGAATTATATAATTTGAGCACAATATGGATTTTGGACCAAATTTAGATCCTTAATTCCATTAAGAACAAATTCAAAAAGAGGAAATTATTTCACCCATTATCCTCCTACTTACTGTAAGAGCTATATTGATCAGGGATTTGTTGCTAGAATTTAATCGATCACGTTAATTTAGATTTTGCAGTGGTGAACTTTGGATTTGTTTCTAGAATTTATTCATTCACTTTTTATTTGGATTGTGCAATGTTGAACCTTACATGATTACTTGCTTCGTTTTTATGGATTGTTACTTTGTTTTCATGGATCCATGCTGGGCTAAAGTGGCATCGTCATGTTTTGTTGAGTGCTTTTGCCTTCTTGCTCGTTTTCAGGGAGTGCCCGGGTAGAAGGCGACGACGATGAAGATGGCGCGGAAGATTTAGAACAAGAATTCAACATGGAAAGAGATCGCCATAGCGTGGTCAGTCACAGGGGAAACGCCTTCGACACTACTCCTCGGGCTGCACGCAGTATCGCTAACCGCTCGGTACTTCATACTTTTTCGTTTTTTATTTCTAATGAAAGATAGGTAAATCGGGAGGCAGGATCCAATTGGGCTATATGGTATTTGCAGGAAAATGGAGATCATTATGCACTCTCCCTTCCTCCGATCATGGATGGCGATAATTCAAGTCTGCAGCGTTTTCCACATGCAGGTACTGTTATTGATGAAATTATGATGAAATTATGATCAATTTTCAAGGCCATTGATGAAATTATGATTAATTTTGGCCATTGTGCATTGTGCTGTATAGCAAGCAGGAGTGGAATGTTATCAAATTTAGTGTAAATATATAACAAAGTTAATTTAATTTTAAGTTTACTGTTAAACCACTATATAACAAAGTTAATTTAATTTTAAGGTTACTGTTAAATCAGATATCAAATTGGTGTATGAGATTTGTGACATAAGTAATTTCTTCATCCATAGATTTGAGTAATAAAGTCTACCGATTATACATATCCTAACTCTCTGAAGTTGAACTTATGATACATACATACTCTACCTCTCTGAATTTGAACTTATAATGTATACATACCCTACTCCTCTCCTCTGAAAAATTTGAACTTGTGAGATCGAGGAAACACCTTACCATAAAGCCCACTCAAAAAAAATAATTTCTCCTCTCGACCACCTAAACTTGAATCCAATTAACATTTTGGTGTTGGTTTTATAACAAAGTAATGTTTCCGTTGATTCCTCTAAAGATTTGCCTGTGCAGTTGACATTTTTTTTGTTGGGTTTGTGACAAATTACTTGTCTCCGTTGATTTCCCTGTAAAGTTGTCTGTCCATTTCTGTATATTTCCACAGCATTTCTGTATTCCCAGAAATACCAAATAGCGCATTCTCGAAAAACCATACTTTTGAAAAAATAATCTTTTGAAACTTTGCCTGGATTCATTTTGAAACCTGTGTGCAGTGAATGGAAATGGATCGGATCCAACGAAGGAGACCTATGGGAGCGTTGCATGGAAGGAGAGAGTGGAGAATTGGAAAGCCAAGCACGATAAGAAAAGTGGCAGCATCAAGGATGGCATATATGACCCGGACGAAGCCGATGATATAATGTACTAATCACACAACCAATTTCTTGACAATCTTCAGATTTTTTTTTTCCTGAGATTCAATTCGAATGCATCAGACATAGCATTAATCAAATCTTAATACTAATAATGTTAACATGGACATTTGATTTCATATTCATTCTTGGAATTATTGATCAGGATGGCTGAAGCCGAAGCGAGACAGCCTCTTTCGCGTAAGGTGCCAATCCCGTCGAGTAGAATCAATCCCTACAGAATTGTTATTGTGATGCGTTTGGTAATTCTGGGATTCTTCTTCCGCTACCGATTAATGAATCCTGCCAAGGACGCACTTGGCCTCTGGTTAACCTCCATTATCTGCGAGATCTGGTTCGCCTTCTCCTGGATCCTGGATCAGTTCCCCAAGTGGTTTCCCATCACTCGCGAAACCTATCTCGACAGATTATCTATGAGGTATGATGAAAAATAAATGAAAAACTTATAGGAGTCAATCGACAAAAATACAATTGATCGAAAGATGGAACCAGTCGATAAAAATTCAATGGATCTCTAGTTACAGTGTGTGTTTCACATAATAAATAGTTGGATTTTAGGACGTTATATTTAGGGGTTGTTCAAATTTTATTCTCGATCTTTTGTTTTTTTCATTCTCGTAACTTTTTGTTTTGTTTTATTATTCACATTTCTGTTTTGGTCATGTATAATGTATAATAATTGTTGGGTATAAGTTCTCATAAATCTATATTGGATTAGATTTAAGTGATTATTTCTGTAAAATTGCAGTGTTTTGAGAGTTTTTCAGCATGTTGAATCCATTTCTGCATTCAAAAATAGATTTCCTAAAAGTTTTTCAGCATGATGAATCCATTTTTACATTCAAAAATACAGAAATGGATTCTGAACAACAAAAAAATAGTGATTCATCTAAATTTATATTACTCCATTCAAACTAAAAAAACCATTTCATATAACATTTCATATAACAGCTAACCAAAACCATTGAAATTGAAAAACAGTGATTTTCCAAAACTTATCAGAAACTTAATTTGTTTTCATTGGAACTCTCAGATACGAGAGGGAAGGAGAACCTTGCAAGCTAGCGCCGGTTGATGTGTTTGTGAGTACGGTGGATCCACTGAAGGAGCCTCCTCTGATTACAGCGAATACTGTTCTATCTATCCTCGCCGCGGACTACCCCGTGGACAGGGTATCGTGCTATGTATCAGACGACGGAGCTTCGATGCTCACGTTTGATTCAATGACAGAAACCTCAGAGTTTGCCCGGAAATGGGTTCCTTTCTGCAAAAAATACAGTATAGAGCCTCGGGCACCCGATTTTTACTTCTCTCTCAAAATCGATTACCTGAAAGACAAGGTGCAGCCTACCTTTGTAAAGGAGCGGCGTGCCATGAAAGTAAGTATGAGACTCAGAGTTGTCAGTTAATATGGTTGCTTGTATAGCCTGGCTAAATCAAATTATCTGGATGTTTGGCAGCGAGAGTATGAAGAGTTCAAAGTGAGGATAAACGCGCTGGTCTCAAAGGCTCAGAAGGCCCCTGAAGAAGGGTGGGTTATGCAGGACGGAACGCCCTGGCCTGGGAACAATACTCGCGACCACCCTGGGATGATTCAGGTGCACATGCTTGAATTTTAGTATAAATTAATTCATAGCTCCCTAATGTTGATTGTCCTTGGATTGCCGAAACTCACCTAATCGGCAGTCCATGGCCATGGCTGGGCCATGCTATTAGCAACATATCAAATCCTGATAAGTGTAGTGTAGAGTTGAGAGGTATTCTTGTTTGAAGAAGTTGCATTTATAACATTCATAGATATTATAATCGGCTTTGATCTGTTGCTTGTTCATAGCTTGTTACTGTTAACAGTTATTGTTCATAGCTTGTTAACTACTGTTAACAGTTATCATTATAAGAAAAATAATTTATATAATAATATAATATAATCTATTTTTAAGGTCACTGCTAAGTTATATTAAATTGGTGTATGAGACTTTCTTGTTTGTGGGATAAGGGATTTTTCTCCATCTAGGGATTTGAGGGATTTGAGTGGTAAAGTCTATGGAAGTATACATACCCTACCCTTTTGGATATGAACTTGTGACCTCTTAAGAGGAAACACATATTCTTAACCATTAGACCTACTTTATAACTCTACACTAATAGACCGACTTTAATCTGTTGCTTCTTCATAACTTATTAATGTTAACAGTCCCTGGAATGAAAAACCTTACCAGTATAAGGTTTGTTGTTTTTAGGTGTTTCTGGGAAACAGTGGAGCCCATGATACTGATGGGAACGAGCTTCCTCGCCTTGTCTATGTTTCTCGTGAGAAGAGACCTGGATATCAGCACCACAAGAAAGCTGGTGCCATGAACGCCCTGGTATTGACTTAATTAGAACAATCTGCATCCCCTCTCTGTAATCATTGCTGCTGATTCAATTGATTTCGGGTCTTGTGCTGATGTAATTGTCGTCGGTCTTGCAGGTTCGAGTCTCTGCAGTTCTAACAAATGCCCCATTCATCTTGAACCTGGACTGTGATCACTATATCAACAACAGTAAGGCCGTGCGCGAGGCAATGTGTTTTCTCATGGATCCACAACTTGGAAAGAAACTGTGCTACGTTCAGTTCCCTCAGAGATTCGATGGTATTGATCGCAATGATCGATATGCAAACAGAAACACTGTTTTCTTCGACGTAAGAGTTCATGCCGATCATACTGTTTTTCAAAGCCCCCTTTGTATAAATTTAACTATAGATTCAGTAGCCTCCGGCTTACATTTTCATGGATTTTGTTCAATTCAGATCAACATGAAGGGTCTGGATGGCATCCAGGGTCCAGTGTATGTAGGGACTGGATGCGTTTTCAACAGGCAAGCTCTGTATGGGTATGATCCTCCAGTTTCCCAGAAGAAACCTAAGATGACCTGCGATTGCTGGCCATCATGGTGTTGCTGTTTCGGCGGTTCTCGCAAGAAAACAAAGAAATCATCCAAAAAGCTCTTTGGTAGGAAGAAATCTTCCAAGCCAACTGAAATAACAGCTCCCATCTTCAGCCTGGAAGAAATTGAAGAAGGACTTGAAGGTTAGTTAGTTCCATTGAGATTTAGCATGTTATTCTCATGTCTACTTAGAGATTAGAGATTGATCAAATCACATCACTTTTTTACACCCAAAAAAATTGCATCTAAAATAGTTTAGAGATGATTTTTATAACAATTATGTAATTTAAATTATAAATATTTTAACAGTTATATGAATTTATAGATTTTATCAGTCAAATAATTGGGTAGAGATGTCTCATACATCAATTTGGTGTTTGGTAGTGAGCTTAAATGATTTTGCATGAGTATATTAGACTAGCACAGCCACATAATTGTGGCTGATCAAGGCCTAAAAGCTGATAAGATGAAAAGAATCCTTAAAAGAATATATTAAATTTTATTATTGATTAACAAATAAACCATTAAGCTTCATTTATTTGGTGTTAATATTTTAATTTATGTTAATCACTTACGTGGCAATTAGTTAGCTATCAAAGTAACTTTTAAATATAATTAGGTAAATGTAAAAAAGTAAACACATAAACGGATGTCTTTATAATAGCTAAGAAGTTAATGATTGAAATCACAGCCATTTATTTTAGCCATTTATAATACAAATTTAGCCATTCAAATCTGCAAATCCAACCATTCCTCACCAAATTTGAAGAAAACTTAAAGAAAAAAATAAAAACATTATACTAAATTTATCTTCTTTTCAATTTAACATAAATTTAAAGTTCAAATAAAAATAAGTATTTTCTGAATTTATAACAATTCTATAATTTAAATTATTAATCATTTATAATTAGGTTCTCAGTTAAATTTCATGTTTAGCGAAGTTCATCCCAGAAACATGTTTTCTCTTTCCGAAAGCAGAGTATCTCGCCTTTAAGTAAATAGATATGCAAGCTGGGTGTAATTTCTAAGTGAATTTCACAGAAAGTTTTTGGAAGCATTTTCAAATTGAAAAAAAAAATATAACTCAAACAAATTGCTTGTAAATAACAGTATAAAAATTCAAATGACTGTAGTTTCGAAGTTAATTTTTGACAGATTTTAAGACGCATTGCCAAATGGAAAAAAAATAATATGGATGAAACAAATCTCTTGTAAATAACAATATAAAAATTTCAAATGATTGTGATATTCATTAACTAGTCAAATTCCCTGTAATTAACAATACAAAATTTCAAATGGTTGTCATATTCATTAACTAACTAGGCAAATTCCCTGTTATTTTCAATATAAAAATTGGAAGGGTTGTGATTTTTGTCATATTCATTAACTAGGCAAATTCCCTGTTATTTCCAATATAAAAACTGGAAGGGTTGTGATTTTTCCAGGTTACGAAGAACATGAGAAATCATGGTTAATGTCGCAGAAGAGCTTTGAAAAGAGATTTGGTCAGTCTCCTGTCTTTATTACATCCACGCTTATGGAAAACGGTGGTGTTCCAGACTCTGTAAACTCACCTTCTCTGATAAAGGAAGCCATTCACGTCATAAGCTGCGGATACGAGGAGAAAACTGAATGGGGCAAAGAGGTATGAATCTAGTGAAGCTAAGCAGTTGGTGCCTGTAATTAAAATATCACATTTTTATGATGACACAAGAAATTATAAAAGATTTACAATGTTGTTTGTAATCTTAGAAATAAACTGTATATGGAGTTTTTGAAACAGGAGAATCTTATCATTTTACTTAATTATTGATATTTTACTTATTGTTTTAATGATTTTCGAGTATTCACTTGAAATTTTGGATATTTCAAAAACTCCATACATAGTTTATTTCCAAAATTATAAATGTAATTGCAAAAATCTGCACAATTTTGTTTTCAATTGTTTTCATATATTTAAAATTTTTTAAACCTTTAACCTTTTAAATAGACACAGTACACAATTTTAATTAACCTTTTAAATAGACACAGTACACAATTTTAATTATTGATGCTTATTGCTTGAACAATCCGTTGAACATTTCAAAAACTCTATACACAATTTATTTCCAGAATTAAATCACATTACTGTAAAAATCTCTACACAGTTTTGTTTTCAATTGTTTTCATATATTTGAAAGATGTTTCAATTTGTAATATAGTTTGGCAAACTCAAGTTCAATATAAATTACTCAAAATTTCATGCCGAATTGAATAGTCACTGATTTCTGTCATTGTTGACAGATCGGATGGATATATGGTTCAGTGACAGAGGATATCCTGACAGGTTTCAAAATGCACTGCCGTGGTTGGCGATCGGTATACTGCATGCCCACTAGGCCGGCATTCAAAGGATCTGCTCCTATTAATTTGTCAGATCGTTTGCACCAGGTTCTTCGTTGGGCGTTGGGTTCCATCGAAATTTTCATGAGTAGACATTGCCCACTCTGGTATGCCTATGGAGGAAACCTAAAATGGCTTGAAAGATTCGCCTATGTCAATACAATCGTTTACCCGTTCACCTCAATCCCGCTCAACCTCAATCCCGCTCATCGCTTACTGCACGCTCCCCGCCATATGTCTTCTCACAGGAAAATTCATCACTCCAACGGTATGGAACCATACCAAGAATTTTTTAAAAAATTGCATACACAGAACCAAACGAAGAATTGATAAAAAAAATACATATACAATGACAAAAGCTGTTTTGTATTCTCCTTTGATGCATAAAATTTATATTGATGAAAAATTTACTGCTATATACAGCTTACAAGCCTTGCTAGCGTCTGGTTCATGGGTCTTTTCTTATCCATCATAGCCACTGGTGTTCTAGAGCTGAGATGGAGCGGAGTGAGCATCGAAGAGTTCTGGAGAAACGAACAGTTCTGGGTCATCGGAGGGGTCTCTGCTCACTTTTTTGCTGTTTTTCAAGGCCTGCTCAAGGTGTTGGCGGGTGTGGACACCAATTTTACAGTCACAGCCAAGGGTAGCGATGAAGAAGACAAATTTGGGGAGTTATACATGTTCAAATGGACGACCCTGCTCATTCCTCCCACTACCTTGCTGATAATAAATCTGGTGAGCGTGGTAGCAGGTGTTTCGTCTGCAATAAATAATAACTACCAATCATGGGGACCGCTCTTTGGAAAACTCTTCTTCGCCTTCTGGGTGATATTGCATCTGTATCCCTTTCTCAAGGGTCTTCTGGGAAGGCAGAACCGAACGCCCACTATCGTGGTACTGTGGTCTATTCTGCTGGCCTCCATCTTCTCGCTTGTGTGGGTGAGGATCGACCCATTCCTGCCCAAGTTCGAAGGCCCCATTCTTCAGCAATGTGGCGTCGACTGTTAACTACCTCCTCTCTTCTGATCATTTATGAATTCTATTCATTCGTATTCAGATTTTGTAATGGATTGAAGGATAAAACTGAAAGCATTCTATTATATAGTTTGTGAATGCTATTCATTCGGATGCAAATATTGTAATGAACCGAAGGATAAAACACAGGGATTCGACTCGTACTGTAAGAATGAAATTATGCAATCTTCAAAAAAAATTGGAAGTAATGAAGAGTTGGCGCTGTGTTCATGTTTTTTTGTGTTTACTCTGATAATCAATCTTCCTGGAATGCCTGGACATTACTGTAGAACTTTGCAACCCACTGCAATTTCAAGGCCTCATGATGCAGTTTATGATGACACCATCAAGTTTATTATTGTTGACTGTGACATTGAAATTGACTTGGTAACGGAGCAAATTGGTGAGGGACCATGTTTCAACTAATTCCAATCCTTGAAGAGGAAGAGGGACCAGCAATATCTAGGTTGTTACACAATAATTGAATGCTATAATAATTGAAATTGAATGCTATAGTAATTGAAAGCCATTCAAATTTGGTAGTTTATAATCCATTTGCTGCAGCATTCAATATCAGTTTGTTATATAACATTGAATGTTACAGTAATTAATTGAGACGTCAAATCTAAAAACAGTTCAGATTTTATAACTTATAATCCACTTACTACTGCATTCAATGCCTTTTAACGGACTGAATTTTGATTTTGGCTGTTGAAGAGGTAGCTTCTTCTAATAACAACCTACAAGGTTGGTAGAGAGCAATTTTTTTTTTTTTTAGTGTTCACTGGATGTAGCATGATTTCCATTGTAATGAGGGGATTACTTGTCTTGAATGATACAGAGAGCCCTACTTGAATTTATTTACCCTCCATAAAAACAAAACATTGCAACCACACAGCCTAAGGAGGGGATGAGAGGAGAAATTCACACATTCAAACACAGCATATATTCTGAACAGGTGTGTGAAGACAATGGATTTGCTTCGTAAAAGTGTTGCTCGTTTAAAAAACAAAAAATAACATTACAACGTCCGCAGACTACACCTACCAAACATTGACCCAAGCTTGATTGAGTAAATTTCACCCCTGAAATCATAATCATGAATGGGCCCTAAAATCATGAATTTATTATTTTTTAAACATGTAACACAATTGCATCCCCACGAAAGGAGAGAGAACTCTCTTTGGGCTGTAAAATGCCCCTAAAATTCTCCAATTTGTTTTTGCCTAAGCTCGAATTTTGTGGATCATTCTCCCACGGTTTAACAAAAAAATCGTATTCTTATTCTCTTGGTTCACATGCATTAATGGATATAATTGACATAAAAAGTTTTTAGGGTGGAAAAAATGTGATGAGGTCTGACTTTATAGATTAACATATGATAGATAGTGACACTGATGGTGGAGAAAAATAAATAAAAATAACAGTTGAGAATAAATGTAGGTAAAATATTAATAAAAATATATGAATAATAAAAAAAATTACAATATACTTTAAGGTGATGATAGCAAGGAATTAAGATAATAATAAGGTGATGATAGCAAGGAATTAAGATAATAATAAGTAGGAGAAATAATATTAAAGAATAAGTTGAGAATAAATTAAATAATTACAATATACTTTAAGGTGATGATAGCAAGGAACTAAGATAATAATAAGTAGGAGAAATAATAAGTTGAGAATAAATAAAATAGATGTTAAGGTAAAAGAATAATAATAATGTTAAGTGTGAGAAATAATAATAAGAATGCTATGTATGAGATATAATAAAGAATTAGTTAAGAATAAATGTAAATAAAATAATAATGGTATGAATGAAGAATAATAATAAAGAGTTGAAAAAGACATTAGGGTAAAAAAATAATGATGATAGGTAAGAGAAATAATATTAAAGACATTAACCCCGAATATACTATGATCTTGAATACACTCAATCACTATGAATTTGAACATAATATACCCCTAGAATCCCTAGGAACTTGTATACTATGATCTTGAATACACTCAATCACTATGAATTTGAACACAATATACCCTTAGAATCTCTAGGAACCTTGGTAGAGTCACCCTTTGACACATTGTGACCCCAAGAGTCACCCTTTCACACATTGTGGCCACGAGAACACTAACTTGCATTCACCATATTAACATATCAACCTACTAATCCCTACCTCATTCATCCACTAATGTTGTGCCCTCTTATCCACTAATCCGTTAACCACATAGCTCAAGAATCCCATAATCCATAAACCTCCTAACTCGGTAATCCTAGTGACCCACTAACCCTTCACCCTCATTATCATATTCACTAGGATTAACCATGGTTTGCCACTATTGACCATGGTTGACTTTATTGACCATAGTGGACCATTGTTAACCATGGTTAATCTCATAACCAACCAAACCATAAGCCCCTAACCCAACTTGAACAATGTTGACTAATGCAAATCAGTCATCTACATATATCACCTCACAACTAGTCACCTACCATTAACCCACCCATTAACCACCTAATCCTTTAACCCCTTGACCCACTAATTTGAATAACTGACTAACCCTTGACTATTAGTAACCATTTGATTAATATAGACCATATTCACCATTCTTCACCATATTAACCATATTGACCCACTAACCCTTAGCTTCCTCGCCCACTATTATTGTTCCCTCTTGTGCACTAATCTATTAAAATCGTGTAGATCGGTGATTTGATAACCCACTAATAGTGTTCCCTCTTGTGCACTAATCCATTAGTGTTGACCATTGTGGACCATAGCCAAACATGGTTAACCATCATTGATCTAGAAACACACTAAACCATAACTCCATAACTCCCTAGTCCATATTGACATGTGTTAACTAATGCAAACTATTAGTCAACATTAGTCGTGCTTGTCATAGTTAGCCATGTACACCCTATCACATTAACTAATTAATTAACAATCTAATCCTCTAACTCATGAATCAATTAATTAGAGTAACTCACTAACACTTGTCCATCATTTTAAACCATATCAATCTTTGTTGACCATGGTTGATCATCATTGACAATGGTCGACCTCTATTGAACATATTCACCATGCCATACTAACCATATTGATCCACTAACCCCTAGCTTAATTTCCCACTAATGTTGTGCCCTCTTATCCACTAATCCATTAATCGCACAGCACAAGCCCAAGAATCCCATAACCCATAAATTTCCTAACCCAGTAAACCCAATGAACTGCTAACCCCACACCCTTGTTACCATATTCACCACCATTGACCATGGTCTTCAACCATTAACCATCTTTGACCTTATTAACCATGGTGGACCATCGTTAACTATGGTTGATCTCCTAACCCACCAAACTATAAGACCCTAACCTAGTTTAAGTTATGTTGACTAATGCTAACTATTAGTCAATATTTATAACCTACCACAACCAAGGATGATTTTAAGGATGTAAATTTATATTAAAATGTAGAAACATGGGCTAATATTACTAGTCCTTAATATGGAAAATGTAAAATTTTTAGCTATAGTTTTGTAAAAATATTCAAATTTCTAAGTATTTTATATACTTTCTATAAAATTTTGGCGATTTTTAAGGTAAAATAATTTTATTCTATGGAATATGGATGAATCATTTTTAGAAAAAATGGAAATTAGCGAATCTTTTTTTGGGAAAAACCATGGAAAATTAGCCCATTTGCGAAATTTAGCCCCTAAAATCATCTATGAGGTCCACAACTAGCCACCTACCACTGACCCACTAAAATTAATCCCCATCTAATCCTCTAACCCCTGACCCACTAATTTCAATAACTCATTGTCATGTACCCATCTCCCTCTATCACCACATTGGAGGAGGAGAAGTACTTTGTCTTTTTCTTTTAACTTAACCCCTCTTAGCGTTTCATTAATTAATTTCACTTTGAAATATGCTCGAGTTACATGGATCGAAGACCACACATTACTTTTCTTTGAAATCTCATCGGGCCCCAAAATAAGGTACGACCATTGGGCCTCTTTTGAATAACCCGTCAAGCCACTTCCACAAATCATGTTAGGTCTCTTTTGAAGATGTCCCTAATAGATCATCAACCAATTTTGAAAGGTCACAAAAAAAACATAGGCCACTGTCCCCCTTTCAAATATTCCACTCCGAAAGACAATAACAAGATCATTGATCCTATTTGAAATATCGTATCAGTCCTCTTTTGAAGATGCACCAAATCAAAAGAAAACAATGGATTGGGAAGTTTCAAAAATACATCTTACTAATGCTCATGATAGGCCATTGGGCCAATTAGAAGGAGCAATTTTCAAATGCCCCCTATAGGCAATTGAGCTAATTCAGAGGAACAACTTTCAAATTCCCTCAATAGTGATCGAGCCTCTTTTAAAGATGTCACTTCAAAATATAAAGACAAGGCCATTGGGCCATTTTGAAAAATCTCATTGGGCCTCTTTCAAAGATGCACCCAATGTAAACAACATAGGCCATATTTGTGCCTTTTATGTTTCCTAACTTCAGAAAGAATAAGGTAAAGACCATTGGCCTCATTCAAAGTGACACTTCGAATGAAAATAACAAGGATCTAACCCATTCAAAATGAACTTTTGAATTGAGGAAAAGGGGTGTAATCCCACTTTGACGAAAAACATATAGGTTGTCATAACTTTGGCATACATAGTATGATCTCGAGGAAAAGGGGTGTAATCCCACTTTGAGATAGTATGCCAAAGTTATGACCTTGAGAAAATGATGTACCAATTTACCCCGACAAAGCCCATATTCCGACGTTTCATCTCCTAGGGTTAAGTTTGTGGATGTTTAGGGTTTCCATTATTTCTCAATAACATATAGGCCTTCGAGCCTCATTGTAACACAGAGTTCAAAGGCCTATAGCCACACATCTCTTCTCAAGGATAAGCTACCAGAGCCCTAGCTAGTTAATTTCTATTCTGTCTGTAAACAAATTTCAGTTCTTTGATATTAATGAAATGAAGTGTTATTTCCGCTGCATCTTTGTATTCATGGTTATTTGTGTATTTTGTTGTGTTCCTACATAAATTCAGATCAGTGGTATCAGAGCAGTTTTCTCTTTCTCGATCCTTCTTTGCATGTCCCCAATGAGGTCAGGGTATAAGGATTTAGGGCTTGATCTGGTTGAACCTTTGCAAGGTCAGCCTCACAAAACCCAACGGTCGCCCATGTGGGACGAAAAGAAAGACGAGGGAGCAGGAGATCCTATCAAAATATTGCTCGAGGAGGTCCTCCAAAAACAAAGGAACACGATGATGGATAACTTCACCCAGATGCTTCAACAATTTCCCACTGGCGGCGCATCTGCATCCAACATCCACTCTGGAGGTGCAACCCCTTTTAAGGTACAAGTAAACTTTGACATTCCCATATTTGATGGCCAAATAGATGCAGACGTCGTAGATAGATGGTTGAATCTATTAAAAGGATATTTCTCGGTTCATGACTTTTCCGACCAGGAGAAGATTATTTTTTCACTACTCAAAGTCATCCCCTATCTCAAGGATTGGTGGGAAACCTACTATGAGAAAAAGGACGAGGAGGAACCCTCTCTATTCTCAGTCGTACCCACTTGGAATTATTTCTGAGACGCCATCAAGGAACAGTATTATCCCATGGGGAGCTATGAGGACAAGTACATACAATGGACTACGCTGTGGTAGCAAAGGGATCAAGATGTGCATGAGCTGACGAATCTTTTCCATACCCTGTGCACAAAGTTGGGTATCAAAGATTCAAAGAAACATTTGGTGTTTAAGTACCACAGTTTTCTACATAGATACATTCAGGAGGAAATGGAGTTCCTCGAGATCTCCTCGCTTGGTACGGCATACTGGTATGCTGTCAAGATTGAGCATAAATTCAAACAGAAGAAGCGAGACTTTGGATCTGCGATTCAAAAGCAAGTGAAAGGTGGCCCCAAACCACAGAACAAAGGAAAAATCCAAGGCATGGAGGCTCAAGACAACCTGCCAAAGACGTAAGCAAAGAACAACACCGCGAAGCCAAAGAAGGACACGAGAAAGTGGTGTGAGTTCCATATGAGCTCCACTCACAACACAAGTGAGTGTCAGAATAAACAGTTACTAGTGGCCAAGATGAGGGCTTCTGAATCATATGCATGCTCTGACACTGAATTAGAACCCGAGAAGGGGAATGACAGAGGGAAGAAGATTATCAATGTGAAGCCCAATGCCATCATTTCCACCACAAAGATCCAAAAGGAAGAACCGAAAGATCTAGAGGAGGAGCGTCTCTTCCACTCCCAGATGTGGGTAAAGGGTTCCCCACTATAGTTCATTGTCGACAGTGGGAGCCAAAAGAACCTCACTTCAGCAGAGGTCATGAAGCGGTTGGGCTTACTGACCACAACACACCCACAACCGTACACCACTGGGTGGCTTCACCAAGGACAGGATCTCCACGTCAACCAGTAGTGTCACCTTCCCTACAACATCAAGCGCTTCACCGATGAGGTATTATGTGACATTGCTCCTCTTGATGTTTGTGATTTATTATTAGGCCAACCATACTTGTGTAGGCGACATGTTGTGTATGAGTCATGACCTCGTGTTGTTATTATTACCTTGGGAAATAAGTTGTACAAGATACCAGAGGTACCACCACCTATCGCTATCTCTTTTGTTACTGCAAAACAATGTAGTAAGCTCATTTCCAAAACTGGGAAAAAAAAATTCCTGATGATCTACCCTCAAGGAAAGAAGAAGACTATGGCCACGACCTCTAGACAGTGCTCCTCCACACGAAAACAACAAATGGACAAGGTCATGGAGGAGTACCTGGACATCTTCACCTCACCCGTAGGGGTGCCTCTGCACTGTCAGGTCAAGCACTCCATCAATCTGACCCCAGGTGTACCACTGCCCAATGGATTGATCTATCGACGCTCTATTCTGGAGAATCATGAAATCAAGAGGCAGATTCAAGAGCTACTGCAGAAAGGTCACATCTGGCCAATTTCATCGCCTTGTGGGAGATCGATCGTGTTGGTGTAGAAGAAGGATGGGACTTGGGGACTCTGTATTGACTATCAGGCATTGAACAAGATCACTGTCCAGAATAGGTACTCGATCCCATGGATTGATGACCTTCTAGACCAACTAAAAGGGGTGAAATATTTTAGCAAGATTGACTTGAAGTTCAGGTATCACCAGGTACCAATTGAACCGTCTGATGTATGGAAGATTGCCTTCAAAGCCAAGGAGGGCCTTTTCGAATGGTTGGTCATTCCTTTCGGGTTGACAAATGCTCCCGCAAACTTCATAAGGTTGATGGATGACATCTTGTGGCCATTCACCAACTCACTTGTAGTAGTGTACTTGGATGACATCTTGATATTCAGCCAGACTTGGGAAGACCACCTCCACCACATCCGATAGGTCCTCCAAACACCGTGGAAACACAATTTGTGTGCCAATTTAGAGAAGTGCACTTTTGGCATGACCCACGTTCAGTATCTCAGATACATTGTTGATGAGTGTGGGGTACATGTGGATCCAACCAAGATCCAAGTCATATGGGATTGGCCAGCCCCGACCACTCTAACATAACTTCGCATATTTTTGGGTCTTGCTAATTTCTACCACAAGTTCGTGTTGGGATTCTCTCATATCACTTGGCCCTTGATTCAAGCCACCAAGGGAGGAGCAAAAGAAAAATTATTTTAGTCAGAATCTCAACAGAAGGTGTTCGTAGAATTGAAACATCACCTCTGATGTGCCCTAGTGCTCACATTAGCAGACTTGGAACAACCATTTGATATCGAGACAAATGCCTCTGACTATGCTATTGGGGCAGTTCTTACTCAACGAGGACATCCAGTGGCATATCACAGTGCAACATTGTCCGACACAATCCGAAAGTATCCCACTTATGAAAAATAAATGTATTCCATTGTGCAAGCTTGTTGACAATGGAAGCATTACATTTTGGGGAAGGAAACGATCATCCACATAGACCACTGACCCCTGCAGTTCATACAGACACAAGGGAAGTTGCAGAAAGACCACTGACCCCTGCAGTTCATACAGACACAAGGGAAGTTGCAGAATGATTGCCATCAGAAGTGGTCCACATATCTGCAATAGTTTCATTTGAACATCTAGTACAAGAAGGGAAGCACCAATAATGTTGTATACTGCCTCAACCAACCACCGATCATGGCGATAACCACCGTGCTCAACTCTTGTGGCCACGCGACTTCTGATTGGATTCTTCTCTACAAGAGCTATCTAGATTTCGACCACACATACAAGATGATCTTGGACGGTAACCGAGTTCCAAAATTTCACCTCCAGGATGCACTATTATGTCGCCTGGGACACCTTTGTGTTCCTTTGAGCGAGCATGCCAAGATGATTTGGGAAGTGTGCTATAGTTGGGTCGTTGGGCATTTCGGGGTCCAGAAAAAAGTGGCAGTGCTACAGAGGTATTTCTATTAGCCAAACCTTCGACAGTATGTCTGGAAGTACATCAGATCCTGCACTGCCTGCGTCATTGCCAGACCGACCATCAAGAAGCAAGGCCTCTGTACTCTGTTTCCTACCCCCAGTCGACCTTGGGAATCCATCTCCATGGATTACATGTCGGGCCTTCCTTCTACTAAGCATGGCAATGACTGTGTTTTCATGGTTGTCGACAGATTCTTGAAGATGGCCATTATGGCGGCCTACAAGAATAATATCACAGCAGAAGACACTATTAAACTCTTCTTTGAACGAGTGTGGGTACACTTTTGGATCCCACAGTCTATCATCTGAGATCAAGACAGCAGTTTCCTCAGTACATTTTGGTCCAGCCTCTGGTCAATGCTAGACACCGAGCTCACCAAGTCCACAACTTTCCATCCCCAAACTGATGGCCAGACATAGGTCATCAACAAGATGATCGTACACATTTTGTTCATGTACAACTTAAATAATCCACGCGCATGGGATGATATCCTCCCCTATGTACAAAATAGCTATAATCGAGCCCTCCACAGCTCAACCGACCACAACCCCTTTCAGGTGGGCTTAGGGTTCTAGCCAGTATGCCCCATTGACATATCCATACCATTTGCAGCTACTCGGGTTTCTTCAACTCATGTTCAATCTGAAGCTACCAAGGTGAACAACTTCATTGAGCGCATTCAACAAATTCACCAACAGGTTCATGACATATTGGACAGATCTAGTGCTAAGTAAAAGAAACAACATGATTAGCATCGGGTGCAACACAACTTCTAGGTAGATGACAAAGTGTGGCTACATTTGCAGAAGGAGCGCCTCGTTGGACCCCACCGCAAGCTTCGCCTGCTCCGATATGGGCCATACACCATCACCAAGGCTGTAGGGGACAATGTCTTCAAGCTCAGTATCCCACCATTCCTTGGTCTGCACCCAGTGTTCAATGTGGACTGCCTTCGACCTTACTTTCCACCTCTACTGGACACATCTAACATGGCAGAACAACTCACACCAACAGATTTAAACCCAGACTGCATGGAACAAGACACATCTAATCTGATTATGGACACACAGATCAAGAACACCTTCCAGCAAAGGATCCAACTATATCGATTTGTCAAAGAAGGCTAACTCCTTCATCAGGGCAAGTGGTTCACCAAGGACCAAGTTGAGAAGAAGTTTCCTCATCTCATGGAGGAACTCAACGCAATGGGGACCATTGCTTCCTAAGGAGGGAGGAATGATCCAAGTGGATATTGGTGACCACTCACCTATTCCACTTGGACCCCCACCATTGTTTCTTTTAGTTTTTCAGTTTCCTTAATTTTAGCACAATTTACTATTTTTGGTAGTTTTTCGGGTCCTGAACTTCTAGAGCCATTTTGAGGCATTAAACGACATTTTTTGGGCATGGTCCAGTCGACGATTATCACTTCATTCCTAACCATAATATTATCTATTAGTAGTTGTATTCCTCGGATAGATATTCCTAAAAATGTATCATATGAGTCAAACGGAGATAGTATGTCAAAGTTATGATCTCGGGAAATTGATGTACCAATTTACCTCGATGGGGCCCATATTCTGGCGTTTCATCTTCTAGGGTTAGGTTTATGGATGTTTAGGGTTTCCATTGTTTCTCAATAACATATAGGCTTTCGAGCCTCATTGTAACACAGAGTTCAGAGGCCTGTAGCCACACATCTCTTCTCAGGGATAAGCTATCGGCACCCTAGCTAGTTAATTTCTATTCTGTCTGTAAACAAATTTTAGTTCTTTGATATTAATGAAATGAAGTGTTATTTCCATTGCATCTTTGTATTCATGGTTATTTGCATATTATGTTGTGTTCCTGCATAAATTCGGATCAGGTAGAGCACGGGAATCCATTTTCACCTCGTAAAATTTGAACCCAACTCTCCCATTCGTCCTCATTCTCTGGTAATGGCAATTATTTAAAGGTATTTCACCCCAATTTTATGGAAATGACAATTATTTAGATGTATTTCACCCTAATTTGATTTAGAGTTAATATGTAGTATGTTCTAGTTTTCCATTTTCCCAAGTTTATTGGAATGGAATATAAGAGGAGTCTTCAAGCGATCAGAAACTATCACCCTAACTTAGTTGTAGATGGTGTTATATCTCAGTGTCAATTGAGAGGAGGGGATACACTATCGAGTTCAATCCATCCAATTGAAACTATGATAGGGCTTGGCAAGATGAATGAAATAAAACCACTAACTAGTGTATTATATGTGTTACTAATTCAAGAATCAGATGAAGGAGAAAACCCCTTGCAACCTCACCAACTAGGAAACCGAGCCAGCCAGGAGGTCCACCTCGTAACACATATTTTCATGTTTCAGTATGGTTTGGTTGTATTGTTCAACTTTCCAAATCAGGAAGAAGAAAGTTATTTACAAATTCTTAGAAAATATGCTTCTCATTTACTCACCGAGATACAAAAATATGGTACACCTTTTTCCTTATGTCTAACTATATTTGTTTCTTCCATACCATCTCATTAATGACATATGTATCATGTCATGGCATTGTTCAAACGAGAAAGATTTGTGTTCATCCTATGCACAATTTACTCCTTTTTGAAATTGTTTAATAATAGGTCACCTTAGAATTATGATGAATTTATTGAGATGTAAACTAAAAGTCAAAACTTAATGGTACATATTTCAACTAATATCCATGTTGGATCCATTTATGCACTCATAAAGTACTACTACTAAGCTTCATTTGACAGTAGCTAATTACAATGTACATTATCCTCAGTATAAATTTTGTTGGGAATGATGTAAGATGTACTCGAGTTGTCACACAAACCCATCCTATGATATAGCTATTGTCCCTTTATTTTATCAACTTATGTTGTAACAACAACTTTTGTCTCTCTTAATCCATCACATAGGTTTTTTACTTCTATGTTACATTATCATTTTGGACTAACATCCATACCTTTAACATTTCAACAGGCTTGGTTTCTCGCCTAATCATGTTTACTTCCAACATGTGACAAAGATGACAAGGGGGATTATTGGAATACTATATGAACTTGGTAGTAATGTAAACAAATTAGTGTGTAGTTTATGCAATGTGCATACAATTTTATGACACGTGTTAATGACGTTGTCTTCTTTTGTGCATTATTTGTTGAAATTATCCTTTCATGATAGACATATCAAGGATATCATATCAGGAAATAGTATTTTAACTATCTTGTTCACATAATAGGTCAAAATTGTTGGTTTCAAGTTGAAATTTTCCCTCCATACTAGGAATTTTGTGAGGGATAATTTTTTCTTAGTTGCATATTTGTTAAAATATTTTTTCCAGACTGTTATATCTAGTTCTACCAACACCATGGTCATTTCAAGTGACTTGTTCATTAAAGTAAAATGGAGAAATTAGTAGTTGGGAAATGACAAAGAGCTTGTGTATGCTTGATTCTCTTTATACCTTTTGTACATATAAAAAATATTTATCACAACCAATTAAATGGATTCTCTGTTTTTGTAAAATGGAGGCCACTATCAAATAGGATCATGTGCTAGTCCATCATTCTATGTGAAATGGGAACTATAGTTTGGTGTGGATGATTAAAATTTTAAAATTCTATGAATTTTCATTACTTATAATTTATAGCATTCCTTTGTGACTTGTCATTATTTGTTGTTATTGACAATACAAAGACTTAATATTTACAAAGGTCATAATGTGACCATCGAGACTAACATACTAACTCTAATTCCTCCCTAATAACTACAATGATCAATATAAAAGAACCATCTCCTCCTAGAGACCTAAAGATTATAGCAAAGTGTTGTTGAGTTAACACCATTATGAGTTTCTCTTGTCAATATGATAGAAGCCATTTTTTGTCATGTACCATGCATTTGTCCTCTATACTTGATTCGTTGAAGCATGTGATTATCCTCATTTTCTACATAAATGTCTTTCACTTTCCCCACTTAGTAGCATGTGTTCCTTGTACTAACAAATGTAGGACAATATCATTGGTATACACCTCCTAGCCTACTCTAGTCATTCTAGAGAACATAAATACATAAAATCTTAAGAAAACACTTCATATCATGCATACAGAGTCATACATTAGTGTGATAGAAAATATGATTGAACACTTAAAGAAAGAAAATTAACATAAGATAGAAGACAAGAAACCCACTAGAATTCAGAACCAAGATTAAGAGCATTCACCATCTCAAGAGGGATCTCTTGAGAATGATAAAGGACATATTGATGGTTTTCCCCTTTGAGGGCATAGATTTAGTAGAGAATTTTCTCGTAGATTATGTGTTGGACCTGATTATATTAGTATAGTGGGATGCATTTATGAAGGTTGAGATTAAACAAACAAATATCCTTCAAAATACATATAAAGAAGTTATATTATACTTACTATGTATCTGATGCAAAACTTGATCAAATACTACAAGTTTTAGGTGACCTTGTGTCAGTATAAGTCAACATCTCCTTGTCCTTACAAATGAAATAAATCTTCTAAAATTTTACAACAAAGTTTGGAATAAGACTTGGGATCAGATTTCATTTGAAAAGGCTTCTCTCTAGTTAAAGTATAGTTCAATAAAACAAATTGTTAGTAACTTAGAGTGTTTCATGAGTAGCTATGTCAAGTCTGAACGATACCATGGTTATATAATTTACATCTATGGTCGGTATTATGCTCTGAGGGAGGGTTATTCACAATAGACTAAGAATTTGTATTTATAAAGATGGAGTTCTTTATTCTCGTATTCTTCTGAGTTCAAAAGATTTTACATCTCATTCAGTTGAAGCATTTGGTGAGGGGGAATGCCAATTTACAGCTTGGAATTTTCCATGTTTGCAACACATTGAGTAGATTCATGGACTTAAAACTACTAACGTTCCAACCAACTCTTCCCAACATTTTTTTTTCATCTTTCACTTAGTATTATAAATGTGAAACCAATATGTTGGTTCTAAAGAAGAATGGAGTAAGATGTTGGTTATAAAGTAGCAATTATAATGATATGTTGGTTTTTATGTCAACATTATGTATATTGGATTACATCTATAAAAGGAGTAGAGCATTAATACTATAATGATTTCAAATCGATAGAGAAAAGAATCTCCAACAAGTGTTGTGATTATTGAACATAAATACTTGTGTAACCTACTAGATGTTGAATTACCAAATGGTGTTGGTCTAGATAACAAGCATAGGCCAATAGTTTCTCATATTATTTATAACCACTTGAAAATTATTTCACTAGGTTATAGATCATTGATTTCAAAAACTCTAAGAGATTTTTTTCTGTTTGTTGGCGCATAGTTATAAGGCCCTAGGTTCAATTTAATTCAAACAACAAAACCCTTTAGATATCGGCCCTTTCGGCATCACCTGCATGAAAGTGAAGTCTCACTCAAGGTATCTACTGGGATTGTAGGAACCAAGTTTTTGAAAAAATGAGGGGATGTGAGGTCATCAACATGTTCATTGATACTTTTATACCCCATGCACAATATTATGTGTCTCTTATCCCTTGATTAATTAGTAAACTCAATTATACAACATCATTATAATGCAAATTGCAACATAGACAATTCACTAGAACATTCATAATTACTGTGAAACACTCATATAACAAACAAAGCTAGATCTAATCATGAATAAACTAAGCATCCATGAACAATCGCATAAAAAGACACATTCATACACAAAATCTAACGTGGTTCACCCAATCCTTGGGCTACGTCCATAATGGTTGGCTTCTTTATTATTCTTCGTGCAATGATCTCAGGCTTATGCATTGTGATACAATAGATACATCATGATATCATTCCACATCCGACCTATCTTCTTTGCAGTACAAACCTCTCTCTACAAAGTCTCCCCTAAACCTTCAAATGTGGACTCTCTCTCTCATTCTCATTGTATTTTCTCAACAACAAAAGCAACCTATTCTTCCCAACCCATTACATATTTATACACAGATTTTAGGGCTCAAAACCCTACTAGCTTATCTCAAAAGCCTATGACAACTAATTATGACTCATTACAACTAATGACAACACATAGTTCATGTGTAATTTTTCTGCCTTCATGCTTGTATGTTTCTTTTCCTTCCTTTTCACCTGCATTTTGCTTTTCCTTCATTTTTGCCTGCATGTTGTTTTTCCTCCTTTATCTCCTTGCTTTTTCCCTTGCTTTATTTCCTTATGCACTCCTCACTAAGACTCTTAATGTTTGTGACTGAGGTTATGGTTGTTCTGTCTCTTTTTTCCTTCTCCTTAGGTGGTGTACCTGGTGTGGTGCACGCTTCCAACTCTTCAATCCTATTGAGGAATCCTTGAATTACTTCGTTGATTTTTTATATTTTCTCCTCTATTGTGGCTTCTATCACCACCAGTATCTCAGGAATCTCCCTATATATATTCTGGATGGACTTTTATACCCTCTCGTCCTTTTTTTCGGCCTCATCCTTCTCCATCAATACCTCAGAATGAACCTTCTACAGGTTTTCCGTCGCTACCTTGGTTAACTCCTTTGTCATTTCTTAAATGTGAAACTTTATTTCTTGTGTCACCCCTGCTTGCAATCCTTGTAAGGACTCCATGGGAATCTGTGACAAGCCTAAGTTTAGGTGACTTAGTAGTTTTGCATGTTCCTTCATCTCCAATGTAGGGAACTCAATTACTTCGAGCGAGATATTAAAAATTTGGTGCATTGCTACAATCTCTAGCAGGTACAAAGTAGTGGCCCTTTATTCTCCAATCATGCTTGTTGGTTGGCCTCCAACAAATCTTCTCTCTGGTGCTATGCTTACTACCTCCAATCTTTGTTGAAATTTCATCAACTTCTCTTGCACCTTTTTGTTTAGCTCTTCATGTAGTTGTGATACATGTTGAACTACCTCCTTTGTGTCATCCCTCACTTGGTAGACGATTCTATCAATATCATCATCTATCAGAGTGTAGATAGCTGGATCTTTGTGAGCTTTCATCTTCTTGCACCCATATGGTGTTGGCCCCTTACCCTTTTATTTCTTCTTGTGTCTTTCTTTTGGTACTATCTCCTACACATTCCTTGGGCCATTGCCTTGTTCATTTCCTTGCGCCTCATTTGGTTCTTCATCTTCATTGTCTCATTCCTCTTCCTCATTAGGCTGTTATGTTTCTTCAGCTGGAATTTTCCATTCTTTGTCCCAATCATTGGCAATAAGGCATACATCCTCCTCTGCCAACTTCTATCTTATTGGCAACCACTGGCATGTCGGGTCTCTTTTATCTTGGATATACATGCGGTGCAACCCTTCTTTGAAGCAAAAATATCCTGATAGTTCTCCACAGTCTAGGCGATCATGCATAGTGTGTGCTCTATGATTTTCCTGATTGTGTCAAAGTAGACATAGAAGGTGACATTATTGTCTTTTTGTCTCCCTTTATACGCAGTGTGCCATAAGTTAACATATTGCGTTGTTGCATGATCTCTTTGAGATGTTTTCAAAAACTAGCACTCGTCAGGATCCCTCCAGGTGACCAATTCTATCAGTATGATAATCTAAGAATAATGAAATTTTGTGCCTTTATCCTTGGCATCAATGCAATCTATCAGAAATTAATTAACCAAAAATGTGGCCCAATTCATTTGGACCCCTTTTGTGTAGTTCTCCTCAGCTGCTATTACTGTGGTCAACACCTCATCCTTCCGACATTTCCTTAGTAATTTGTAGGCCAATACCTACGTTGCAAATCTAACTACATCATCACTTATGCTAGCGACATCCAACCCTTGATTTCCTCTAAAGGTGTTGAACTTATCTTTCATACTTTCAGATGCTGCCTTCTCCCTAGACTTATTTGTGAATATGGTTTCCAGATTCTCCCCTACTATCGACAAGACTGTTATCTACGCAATTAATTGTGTATCGATAGATACTAGTGGATATAGCCATAAAGTCCCTCTGTGTACATAACAAAATAACAACTTAATGTAGGCGTATATTTCTAGACTTCTTCCAAACTATGAGATTTCTAATAAGTTTGATATCCCTGATCTTTCTAGCTCGGCCTCCCAACTATGAAACTCGACTAGTATTGCACCTGTCCCTGGTATGCTTTTGGTGCATAAATACTTTTCATTTGCTAACTCGGGAAACTTATATGCCTCTGTTATGCCATGGTCTGAAAACTTCAAGGCATTGATCTTTCCCATCAGGTCTCCTTCAATAATGGCACCAGGTGGTATCTCTAGCATAACCAGTTGGTAGTTCACGTCCTTGGGCAGTCTAACCTATGGTGCAGTGTCCTTTCTCGGCAGTATTTAATCCCTAGGAAGCCTTGGCTACGAAGTTGAATCTCTGAGCATTTCCTCGAATTCTAGTGTGATCGGTGGTCACATTCGAGATGGATTTCATGTTATGGAAGTTGGTTCCCAAACCTTTGGTGGTGCCATTTATCTCTACGAATGATGCTCTCATTTTTCAACTCTACAACTACTCTATGTTGGATTTGGTTTGCTTGTCGTCTACTATGTATTCTCTTAGTGGTTATGAGTGAAAATACCCTTTCCCTGTCAGCCCCTGGTGTTCTTTTATAACCCTTCAATAATTGTCCATGTACATTCATGCCTAAACTGACGGTCTATTCCATAAGTTGTGTACTCAATGCATGACTTAATGTTGCTTTGTTACCAAATATGTAGCTGGATTTTTACCTCGTATCGCTAGTCTATCACAATCCCCGATGGATTTTTTCATTTATGACTATGTGTCATGTTTATTCCTTGTCATTAATGCTTTTTTTAAACCTTCGTTGCTTCCTTTTAATTCCTTTAACAATCATCGATCCTATTCTGCGTAGTTTTTCTGGCTTCTGCGTGTAATCTCCTTGCTTGACACAGTTTCATCCATCTATGAGACACTCACTTCTTCTGTGCACTTACATACGCATGTCTCAGTCTTGTGCCTTGGAACTCGGGTTAACACTTTAGACCTCCTAGTTCTTACATTCCTTTACTTTGTTACTTTATGTTCTTTTTACTTTTCCACTTTTTATTTCTTTTTGTCTTTTTCCTACTATAATACACTACTACAGTCCCTTCGTTCTTGTGTAATTCAACCTAGTGTGCAGGAGTTTGGTTGTCCCTATAAATTTTTAGTCAACTTGCATTCACCATTCCTCCTAGGACTTCACCATTCAACATTTCTAACTGCACAACACCTGCCTCTGTCACATACTTAATTATGTATGGTCCTAACCAATGCATTCAAAACTTTCATGGATGTTGCATAAACTTGTTGTTGTATAGTAATACTAAGTCCCCCACTTGAAGCCTTTTATATTTAATATTTCTATCATGCCATGCCTTTTCTCTTTCCTTCTGAACTTGTTGATGGAACCCTATGACAAATCGGTCTTCCTCAAGCTGTAGCAACTGTGACAATCTATCCTCTACTGCACTAGATTCCAAAAAATCAATAATCACTGCAACACGTAGGCTAGGCACAATAAACTCCATCGGAATTATTTCTTATTTCCCATAGACCAACCTAAAAAGTGTCTATCTGGTCAAATTTTTACTTGTAGTCCTATATTCCCATAATACTATAGGGATCCTCAAGTCTCAATCACCCCTTCTTACATTGCAGATATTTGTCGGAGCATTCTCCATAACTTTATTAAATTAGTATAGTGTCCCATTGGCCTGAGGGTGATATGGCGTATTCTTCTAATGATGAATTTGAAATTCCTCAGTCATTGTTTCAATCATCTTATTCAGGAGGTGTGTCCCCTTATCACTCAGTATACTGTGCAAGAATCCAAATCATGTAACTATATTCTCAAATAGAAACCACACAACAATATTCATGATGCAGTCTATGACTGGTGTTTCTTATGCCCATTTGGTCAAATAATCTGTCGCAATGATTATATAGCTAACTCCCGATCTTCGCGTTGGTGGGTTGATCAGTCCAACAAATTCTATTGCCCATTTATCAAATGAATTGAATGTAACATGTTGGTGCAAAGGCATCTCATCCCTTCTGGATGTGTTTCCCACCCTTTGACAAAAATCACATTCCTGACAATATTCTTTCTCATCCTTGTGAAGTGTGGGCCACCAGAGTCTTGGGCACAAAATCTTCTGCATGGTCACTTTACCTGCATAGTTTCCTCTTGAAATTCCTTCATGCACTTTTAAGAGTATCATTGACCTTTCATTCTCTAACACACATCATCTTAATATTCCATCTGCACCTAACTTGTATAAGTTCCCTACAATTAGTTGGTAACCTATTGATTTAACCACTAACCATTTCTTATGTGCAATTGTCATGTCTAAGAGGGCCATTCATGTACTTAAAAAATGCACAATGTCTGTGAAGTAGTCTTCCACAATTTAATTGTAAATAACTACGCAACCGACAAGTTGTCATCTAGATTCCCTACATCTTCTCCTGATAGTATGTGTGATAAGTTATCTGGTCCTGCATTCAACTTCCCTGGTTTCCCAACAACCTCAAAATCATAGTCCTGGAACAAAAACAACCATCTTCATATTCTCCCCCCCAACACTGGCTTCTTCACTAGGTATCTTAGTGTAGAATGGTTTGTAAACATCTTAAAATGAGAACCCAACAAATAATGTCTAAACTTATGCATCACATATACCATTGTCAATCCTTCTCGTTCTGTGGTAGCATAATTCTTTTCTATTGTAGTGTTGACGGGCGAAATTGACCGTCCATCAACTGGAAGAGTGAGTCTGGTCTAGGGTTGTCTAAAGAACCCAAGCCGTTTGGTGTAACTCATTCTGATGATTTTAATGGCTTTGTTAGCCAATATAAGAATCCTAAAAAAAACGAATAAAAGAGAGAAATAACTAACTAATTACTAAACACTATATATATATGTACATATGCTCTAATGTAACTGTAGTTGTTTTATTTAAGAAAAAGATATACAAGTCTCATTTATTTACATGATTTACAAGCTACAAGTTTTAATCGAAAATTACGAAAATCAATGGAAAAATGATTGCTTCTAGGAAGCAGATAAAGAAAGCACATAAAAATATTTATTGTTTTTCTTTTATAAATTTAAAGAATCTTTCAAAAAAGTTAATGAAACATGAACTTGTGTATAGTCAAAGCTGAACCATACATTCTAGCTTCATTGATATGTAAATGATAGAAAAATACAAAGAAGTTATCCCGTCAGTGAATTAGTGAGGTGTATCCAAGCATGATCTGAAAATAGGGGGCTGACTTGTTATGCTATGCAATCACCCTCTACTTCATTAAAATAAACTTTTCAGGACCTTTCTCAATGTTTGAGTTATGCAAGATAGATTATGTGCCAAGTTTATGCATCTTCTTTTAAATGTTCATGTGTGAGGAAATTTTCTTTAAAAAGTTAAATATGTGTTTTAAATAAATACACATCAAACATAACTTGCAGCAAATAAACCATCAAACTCACAACAATAACAAGATGATAAAGGAGTTCACCCCTCTAACAAGATGATAAAGGAGTTCACCCCTCTTTGGGCTACATCTCCTTGAGCCTCCTTCAATGGACTAGGCTCTCTGGGATTAGTTTGTCAAAGATTCTTTTACAAGCTACTTCTCAACTCCAATGGAAATACTAATTATACCATTGGTTTCAGAATACATAAAAACCCCAGAAATGACTAATAGAACTCTGAAAACGGATCATGGATCATCCGGGCATGACCTCTTCTACATGTGGCTTTGAGCTTCCCTAAGCTTCCTTGTGGAAAAAACACCTGTAAAAGTTCTCAAATGCCTTTGAAACCTATCCCAATGTGTTCAGAGCATAACAATTAGCCAAAAATGACTATTTAGTCACAGAAAACAGACTTGGGCTCATCTGAGCATGACCTCAATCAATGAGGGCTTCAAGCTCCCTGAAGCTCTCTGAAACTTCAATGGTGAAAAACCTACAAAAGAAGTCTTCAAATGGATTTGAAAACAGTGCCAATGGATTCAAAACATCCAAAAACCCCTAGTTGGGCTTTTTCGGCACCTCACTTGGCCAAAAAATGAAGAAGATAGGCCTCCTGTCATTTTCCTCCTTCAAGCTTGTTGTCTCTGGTTCACCAAAATGCACCTTTGTGCGTCCAACCTAGCTCACGCACTCAATCTCGTGCTAAAACCTAGCACTGGGTGCATAAATGAATAATCGTGTGAACTGTAGGATGGTTAGGGCGCGCCTAGCCCCTAACCGCAAAGCTGTGGACATATGGGTCACCATGTGACCTTGTTTCCTGCACAAAAGGGCTAGGTTCCAAGAGCGAATGTGGTTCTGCCACGTATCGGGTGCATGGTTTTGTAACCATTGGAAAATATACGCAACCATGTAGAGGTCAGGTCATATGGAAAGGCACCCGAAACCGAGGGCTGGACTCCATTTGAATTACACGCACACGGTGGTTATATGGGGAGCTACATGTCACTGGGGGCTAGGGCTTAGCCCTGGCCCGGACCGCGCCCAACCATAATACAATGCAAACTTAAATACAATCAAAACCATATGTTTAACAAGGACCACCATGTGGCGCATCGATTGATTGATCCTTGCCAAGACTCTGGTGTGTATTGGAGGTCCGGGGTTCGATCCCCATGGACCCCATAAACTTTTTAAGCCAACAACCATTACCAAAAAAATGGGTTGCCACATGGCAGCCCACGCTTGGGCCATGTGGCACCAAACCATTGGAAAAAAAGATGCCACGTGTCTCATCATGATTCGCCCAACTGCCAACTCAGCATTGACACATCATCAACTTCCACCTCAACGTACAGACGTGCCACATCAGTTGTATGGACTGTGCGGACTGTACAGTTAGCAATTTTTTTTGCCTATTTGACGATTTTAACAGAACGTGATATCTCACTCATCTGACGTCCGTTTGAACCCAAACAAGTTGTGTTGGGTTCGTGATGACGAGAGCTATGCACCAGTTCATTTTGAGGAAATTATGAGAACTTTTCTTTTTGAGCAAAATTTTGACCCCTGGTCCAGATTCTGATCATGCCTTCCCACTGAAAGGCTTGTGGACCCACAAAAGCTTATGATTATCTGTCTGAGCTTCAATACTCTTATTCTTCCAAGTTCTATCAACTAATTCTACTTGAAAAGTCTTTTTGACAATCACCTGGATACCTTGACATACCTTGCACTGCAAATCGCTATGTCCCTCAACCACTGTTCTCTGGTTGCTGCTGACCCACTGTTCTCTTTGTGCTTGGAAGACTGCCAACCTTCCCACTGAGAATCAAGTCCCTCTTGTGAACTCTTTGGCGTCAAAACAATCCGCTCTACAATGGTTGCAAAAACTTTCTTGCGACATCTTGTCACAAACCAAGAAAACCATCAATCTTGAAAACAAATTTATATAAGACTGAAAATGATGCCAACAAAGTCTTTTGGCTCTTCAAGAAAACGGTCACATCTTGTACTTCATCAAAGCACATGGCATTTTCCTACATCTTGGTGTACTCAAAATCAACTTACAAGCCAACAAACACCATCAACTAGACATAGGTCGAAAAACATGATCGACACAACATAGTCATCAAGACAACATCGACACAAGTCGAGACTCATTTGAAACATATCGACCTTCCCAAAATGACAAGTCGACATTCATGATGCACAATCATGTTACAATCACGAGTCATTCATGATGCACAATCATGTTACAATCATGAGTCATTCATGATGAACTATCACCAAGTTCATTGTTTACACACACACATAAACACATGCATGTGCATAGCTCTTCAACTCTCCTTCAAGTACAAACATAAGTACATAAACCCAAAACATGTGGGTACATAAAAGCCGGAAATGAAAAAGATATATGGCTGTAAAAAGTGAGCATCATACCCCTCTTTTACACCCTCCTGGTGAAGTTGTGCAACAAACAAGAATGCCTTCAAACGAATTGCATTCACATGCAACTTGCATCATACAAGTTGTACTTGTCATACTCTCAACATAAATGCATACATAAGGCTAAAATGTGCATCTACAACAGAAAAATGCAAGCCTTACTTGCTCAAGAAATCTAACCATTTCTTACCAAGCCAATTCAATGGTGACTTTTTTTTTGCTGAAAATCGTCTTCTTGTGAATCATCTTGACTCACATCGATGATGGAATCTCCTCTTCCATTCTTACTAGACTCTTTATCCATCTGCCTCTTGTGATGTGGATGAGTGGTTGGATGCAATGTCCAACGTTGGTCAATGAGATGACCCCACTTTTGACAATGAGTGCAAATATTTTGCATCCTCTTTTCAAGTTGTCTTTGCTTGTAAAGTTTCTTGAAAGTGGTCAATCTTTTC